>BPLS01000141.1:772422-787434 GCA_019656275.1 Rhododendron kiyosumense
CCATTTGATGAAAGCATGTGTGTGTGGCTTAGAGGTACTATAGCCAGAGGAAGAGCATGATAATCTCACCCGAAATGCTGTGTTTCCAACTATTTCCGCTGCAGTATCTCCCGCATTCGCAAACCGGTTAACCCAACCTGTCACAGAAGCTAATAAGAACATAGTCTATATTTCTAAAACCAACCATAGAAGTGTCAACAAAAAGCACAACTTTTTCCCAATATACCTACGACAAGGGACTAAACCAACGAGTAGCAGTCATAATACAACCAGAACTACAACCGGTGACAGCTATCTATAAAACTGCAGAAGTTTTCTCGTTCTTGAGTTCATTTCGAACTCATAACATGAAAGTTATGATGCCGTCCACTGCAATGACGCAGACTTGTCTGAAGTACTCTTCTAATATCCAAAACGTGTATTAGAAATTGCCAGAAACTGTCAATCTAAAAAGCCAGATTACTGATCAGTTTGAATCTAACTCCACATTACAAGTAACAAAAGGCCATTTGTAACATGATACATGGATCTCGTAAAGTTGGAAGACATCATTACTACTCCAGCATTATAGTGGGACAGTGGAACCTGATTTATACTCGACTACAAACTCGTCAAGTACATGTCAGTAATTCAGGGTGCTTAGTAAAAACAGAAACTTCTAATGAAACTAAAATGCATAAAATATTTGAGACCATTGAATGAATGGAGGATTCTGTTTGATAAAAAAAGAGGACGGTTTCTGGAAAGACTATTCCTATCTCCACTCGGTATGACATGTCTCAGCACATGCTTTGTACAAGACAGCTGTTTTTGCATGGAAAGAAACACAGCATTATAACTTTATTTACAATGACTGGAATGCAAAAGTAAAGCATAAAGAAACAAAAACCTCAAAATAGGGACATCTAGACATTGTGTGTGTGTGTGTGTGTGTGTGTGAGAGAGAGAGAGAGAGAGAGAGAGAGAGAGAGAGAGAGAGATGCATGTTACCAGGAAGTTTAGACACACCAAGCTTTTCACAGAATTCATCGCAGAAGTGATTGCAATTTTTCGATAACAAGTCATACGAGCATCCAGGCCACTCCCTACTTAGTTCCCTCAGGATCTGATTGACCTTGTATATTGAAAAGTCTGTTTTCCCAAGAACAATGCATTCTCGATATGTATACATTGGATTCTTTGAAGGCGGGCAACTAAAAACTCCAGTACCCTGTTCACAGTACCCAAATGACCATTCCTCATCCCCATAAACCTGCGATCAATCACACATTCCATCTAAATATTGCCAGATGGACAAAATCATAGTACTACCAATATATAACAATAACAGCACATCAATAGGCAAAAGGATCGTCAATTCTTTATTGGCCCAAATGGATAGCTTACCAGTTACTAACAACCACCCTAGTGTGGAAAATCACATGTAATTAAGATGCATATGGGCATGTATACCGGTAGGTCCAGTACAATTTACACCTATGAGTATATGCATTTCCTTCTATGCTTCCAAAACCCTCTCTGCCTATAGAGCTCTCCGAAGCAAAGTGCATAACTGTCTTACTCTCACCAACTTCTGTACTCAACTTTCGCACGTATTGCCCCCTTTTGAGAATTTTTTAATTACCTTAGTAGGTCACAAGATCATCCTCTTGCAAAACAAGTTACCGACCTACCCACCCCTGACCCTCCCTTCCATACAGCAGCCCCCAAACAACGAGAATCTAAAAATGGCTTTTCCATTCGAAAGACAATCATTCCTGTGCTTCACCAACCATTTTGAACAACAAAATTGTGTATAAGGCACAGCACAGCACAGCAGCCAAAAAAGCATCAACAAATGACTTCTTTATTGAATTTAGAAGCTGTGACTAGTTAGTCATCACAAAAAACTAACCTAATCCACAGAACAGTTCATTTTGGCTGAAATAAGATGGGGACAAAACTGGTTCTCACCTGAACATATCTATATCCTAAACTTCTGAGAAAAAGCCCTTAACTCAAGACAGCTTGATAAACAGTGCTTACAAACCCCAAGGTATTTTCATAGATCTCAAATTGCATCAGATACACAATTAATTTCATTAAGAGCAAAGCTCACAGTGGAATGCAATTTAAAAGACTCCTGAAATTTCATAGGATATTTCAAACTCGCACGGAAAACAATTGAAGATGGATAGTTAACTAGATCGTCCCCTATAATATCCATAAGTATTCGAACCACATCTCCGATCTGTTATCTTCCCACTGAAATTACTAACCTAGAGAAAAAAGTTCACCTCAAATCTATTTCCAAACCTCCCTATAAATGCAAATAGCAACTTGATGATCAACTGATATACACTTTTCATCCTCTCACAACTTCAACCATACGCTAAAGTGCTAAACTGATTTTTTTCCCTTTTTTCCACTCAAAGGCTTCAACAAGATCAAAGTATCGATGCTCCCCGCCATTCGTTTGTAAATCAGAAGCTATGGCTACTTATGAAACACTAGCACCCGAAAACATGAGCAATGCTCCCACATTCCAAATCTTTCAATCTCCAATTTAAGAGGAAGGCTCCAAACTGAGTTTCTGCTAAACTAAATTGACTAAAGTCCACCATACCTCGGTATTCTAGACACGTCATTCTCCTCACATACATCAACTAAAATACCATTTAGCGGAAACAACTTCACTATTGTCATTAGTCTCTTACTATAATATAGCGAAAACGCACCAGGAGTACACACACAAAAAAAAAATGCAGATCAAAAACACCACATTTGCAAAGAAGACCAACCAAAATAATAAGATGTCTAAGTTGTCATTGAACTAGAATCAATTGTCATTCGACTAGATTCACTCAAAACAGAACAGCATGAGTAGTGGAAGGCAAAATCTGACCAATTACCGAAACTAAGGCGCTAGATCTAACATCTAATCTAAGAATCCATGATTCTAAACATTCAGACACACATATGTGTGTGTGCGCGCATATATATCTAGAGAGAGAGAGAGAGAGAGACCTGAACGGCGCTGTGGAAGATGCCACCGAGGCCGATACCGTCTTTAAAGATCTTGTTGATCTGAACAATGGTGTTGTTGGTCTTGTCTGAATCGCTGTTCGTCACGTCGTATATGTGGAGGCGTACCTCCGTCATCTTCACAAACCCTAACGCTCTCTATCTACTTCTCTCTCCCCCTCTTCTCTCTCTCGCAGAGATCGATCCAAGAAATTAGAAACCCTAAACCTCTCTCTCTCTCTCTCTCTCTCTCTAAACAGTTAAAGCTGTTTGTCCCTCTGGGCTCGAATTGGTTCGATTTCAAATCAAGGAACAGGTCGCAATGATTATTACCACCACCGACGAATGATGAAGGAGCCAGACCCCCCTGACTATTACCACTGTCAATTTCGCTGGCTTTTTGCGATTTGAATAATGGAGTAGTAAATTGTGGCCTCGGTTAGGCTAAAATTTTGGACATATTATTGCTGCGCTCATACACAACTCGCTTTTCTATAGTCCAGGACGAACACTTCTGCCGACAACTCTCTTATTACATTTTTCTCACACACGTGTGAGATTCATTTTTTCATAATTAAATGTATGAAATCAATAAATATGTGAGAGAGATGTGATCGGAGAGTGATTCGAAGGAGTTTACATAACATTGTTGTTATTCACACTCTTTTTTTTTAAATTATTATTCACTCTCTTTTTTAGTCTTTCAAAAAAAAATATACGCATTCGATTTCAAAAATTAAAAAAGGAGTGTGAATAATAATAAAAATAGTGCGAATGTCAATTTCCCCACTTTTTGCTTTACTATCTTCTTCCAAGTGGTTAAGGGTAAAATAAAATACGGGTGGGGAATCTCATAAAAAATTACTTCGGTGTGGTAAAATGTGTAACACTGTTTGCACTTTTTCTTCACCCGGTGCCGTGTAGTAGTTTCCCTTGAGTATGAGTACATTTGGGCCAAAATTCCATGGATTTATCGTTTGGTTAGATGAATTAAAAGGCCCCGTTTGATAACAGTGGTAGATGGATAGAATTCGTAAGGAGATGGAATTATGATTGGGATTCGTAAGGAGATGAGATTAGTAATGAGAAGGGATTGATAATGAGTATGTTTGTTTGGGATGTGATTAGATGATGGGATTATTAATATCATGTTTGTTTGAGATGGGATTAGATGATAAGATTGGATTGATAGAAGAAATTGGTAATGAGAAGGGGTTGGGTTCGGACTATGAATACCAAGTCCCACGGGGTATTGCTAATACCCCCTAATCCTCGGGTTCGTTATCCCAACGGACTACGAATCCGAACCAATTTTGGAAACCAAACGCAGTATTGTTAATCCGTTTGGCTTAGTAATCCAATCCCAACTCCCATGAGCTTTAACAAACGGGGCCAAAAAGTACTATAAAATTTTGATAAAAAGTTAGCAAAGAGTTCACTAAACATGAAAAGAGTTGAATTGAATTTTTTTTACCTAATTTATATTTGTATGTAATAAGTCAACAAATCTTGTGACGAACGACTAATCAAAAAATTTAGTTTGAATGTAATAAAATCAAGAGAAAATAACCCCCCAAATAAAAAAGTACCAAAAGGATAACGAAAAGTTAAGCCAAAGAAAGAAATATTCCATTTGGATGCTTTATGGTGGCAAATAAAAATTTCAATTCTTCTCCAGAATTTACAATAGTACCAAATTAGAAGTGAAATAATATGAAGTCATGCTTTCGTCGTCTCTCATTGATTCTCAACGGTTTTTCAATCCTACTAGGAATTGAAAACATATGCAATGACAGATTCATAAAAGCATGTAAAACCAGATATCCAGCAATTATAAGTTTCTATTCCAATACGCAAAGCAGAAAACCTATAGGAACCGATGGAGTTCCTATCGAAATTGTACCGACGGCCGCGCTGAACAGAGGGAGTACTTAAAAAGGCTTTTGTTTGAAATTCTATAATGACTATGGCAATGTCAATTTTGAGATTTTGATGTTAGATTATTAGTAGTTATATACTGAAAACACATTTAATAGTAGTTATGTAGTTTTATCTTTGGACTTTCAACCTTCTTTATTAAATGAACCGCTAATTACGGGCCGCCGCAACAAAATTGTTTTAATTCCTTCCAAAATAGACTGAGTGCGCATATTTTTTTGTTGCCAATATTATATACATTAGCGGAAGTTAATGTGATGTTAATTAGCTAGAGGGATCCAGAGACAATTCATAACCCTAACACCCAAAGCCCGCCCCTCGTGGGGCTCAAACTGAGACGTCCACAGGAGGAGGGAAATGAAATAGCTAACTGCACTGGCAGTGATTTCTCGATTACGCCTACTTTTAGTACCAAATTTATCCTGGACCTTTCCTTTATGGGGGGTAATTAACTCCCAGACTAGTTTACCCTTAATTTTCTTACACACTCCAATCCATTGCAGCTTTTGCATTTTTCTCTCTCGTATAAATTGGAACTTTCAGTGTATATTGGTTGCTTGAAAGTGAAACATTTGGGAATTTTCTTTTATCCATGTCAAAAAAACAAAAAAGAAAAACATATGGGCCAAATCATAAACCTAATGGGCCAAATAAATATTGGGCCGTCCCTGGACATCTTGTATGGGTGACCCACAAAACCATACCAAACCACACCCGTAGCTAAGAAAGCGTGTTCTCTGTATAAAAAGTGTGGACGTTTATTGGTGATTTCTCTTCTCCGTCGATCTTCCCGAAGCTGATTGAGGTCATCAGAGAATTTTGTTCAACTACGAATTTCCGCTTGACAATCAACGCTCATCTACAAAGCTTCACCATACAGTTCAACAATCGGTCAGAGGGTCTTGGGTATTAGAGCTGCTGTAACGGTGTGCGCTCCTCATTGAATCTTATGTGCGTTAGGGTTTCCTCTCTCTCTCTCTCTCTCAAAATTTGACATTTTAACTACTAGTTCCGTATATTCCTGTGTTTTTGCATAGTTTTGTTAGATATGCATACACAAATATATTCCTGTATTCAGTCACATATAGACCTCTATGGAGTACATGGATCTACTTTCTATTACTCTGTCCGTCCAAAAGAGATTGTCCGGTCCACAAAATGCTCTAGAAAAGTAGAGTTTTATCACAAAAAATTCGAACTTTTTTTGATAAAGTACTCCTTGATTTTTGTAGTAACTAGAAGCCCAAAGTTTGAATTTTTTCCGGAAAAAATGGATTATTTTTAAGATCTCATTTTGCGAACTGGACAATCTTTCTGGGACAGAGGTAGTATCATATAAACCCAGTAATCCACCCTCCGTTTCTCACCCTGGATTAGTGAAATTTTTGATTACTCAACTCATGTGTAGTCGCGTAGCTGAAGTTCTGAAATGTCTGGATAACAGTTGAAACAGCTGGGTTCACGGTAGGAAAAGAAATCACTTTATGGAGACATAAGTTGATGGTCCCAACACAGAATGGATTTGGCATTCAAACGGATTGTTTAAGAGATTTTTAAAGGCATTTACCAACTATTTGAGGAGGATTATATTTGCTGGATAGTCTTTGATGCAATAGGGGATGTAGTGTCTCTAGGTCATTTCACTGCGGGGGATGCTCTTGCGAAGTTGAGATGTTGGGAAGTGTTTTTCATTCCTTTTCCTTTCTTTCTGTATGTGATTTTTCGTTAATCCTCCAATTATATCGTCACAGATAAATAGTTGTGGTATAATGATTCCAAGGCACACATAGGAAGCTCCATAGTCCATACTAATTATATCACTCAAGACTTGCTATGGGATATTTCATCTCACTGGCTCGTCCAGTTCTTGTACGTATATGCCTAGGATGTAGTGTGCTGGGAACTTGAAGGCTAAGAGACTAATTGATGGGTGGTGTTGGAATTCAGAGTAAGATGCTTGAGTCTGGAATGTCTGGAAAACTCATTTTTTTCACATAGCAGTGCCAATGTTTCATAAGCGTGAATTTACTTCTCGAAGTATGATGATTTAAGTATTTAGTATCACAATTTTTGAGAGAGTAGCATTGGCAGTCTTAGTAAATTTGTTAAATGCAGTTTGAATTAAAAATAGCCTTTTTATCTTGGTCCTAGCCTTTAATGCTCATGGTTTTGCTTTGATGCATTGTAAAACAATACTGTTGGAAGATGAAGAGCTATGATGAACTTGGAGTGCTATAGCCTATAGTTGTTAGCTCGTGATTTGGTTGAGAAAATATATGAACCCTTTGAACTTAATTTTGTGTGGTTGAACTTGATGGAACAACACATGATTGTCCTTCTAAAATTTCTCTACTGCAGGTTCCTTCAACCTTGATACACAATTGCAGAAAACTGCCCACTCGTGCGGCGTGCCTAGGGGACTTCAGTTATCGTAGGATTGCTTTTGCTGTAGCATGGTATGAACTTTCAATCTTATTGGGCTCTAAGCATACACATACTTACATCACACATTTGCGTCAGTGGAATTCCTCACCAGCTTTATTCCCTTTTAAGTCGCGCCAACAAATTGGTAGACTAGTTCAAAGAATTAATGTTTTTTATTTGGCTAGTGAGGGGGCTGGTGATCTGTTGTTGTGCCTAGCTTTAGTTCTTTCGATAATCTTAGGGATTTGCTTTGCTGAATTTACAGTTTGGCTTGATACTGTTGTACTGAAGGGAGGCATGTGTGCTGTTTTTTTTTTTCACCACCTCATCGTTTTTCTCTTTCCAGGATTTAGTAACTTTTGGCTTTCACTTGTTAGTTGTACTGTTACTTATCATTGTTCCGCTCAAATTCTGCAGTATGGGCTGGCAGGCTGCAGCATACAGGATAGACATTCCATATCATGCTAAAGCTTGTATTTGCTCATACAGATTTATGTCTACGCATGCAAAACATAGGGTGTTATTGAGTCTGAGCATTTAGAAGCAACATTTTTTTCCAGCTTTTTATTGATCCTCTAGGATGAATACTGAGTTAAGTGGAAAAATGTGCTTGTAAACCTAGAGACGAGGATTCGAGTTGTGCTGGTAGTTTTAGCCCTTGGAAGTGTGGCTTGGCTGTAGTGCATGTTGCTTCTTATGAGAGTTGCCAATTTGACTTTTTGTAATGTATGGGTGCAGGACCCCAATAGCTTGGTGGATGAAAAAAGTGAATGCAGACTCTATATTGGCAACCTTGATATGCGAATATCAGAGTACGGACAACCTGTTGAATTGATTCCTTTGTTCAGTATTTCAGTGAAAATTTGTAGCTAATACTTGCTTTACTAAAACTTTGTTTTCTTTAGGGGCGCTTTGATTAAAATGTTCTCTCCATATGGAAAGATTGTAGCTGAGGACTTCTTGTGGCATACTCGTGGGCGAAAACGTGGCGAGCCTCGTGGGTTTGCTTTTGTTCAATTTAGCACAAAAGAGGTAAGTTTTATTCAGTTTAGCACAATCGAGGGAAGTTTTGGATTAATAGTTTCTCCATTTTTGGACAAATCCTGATTCCCACTTTTAAAGTGAGAATGCAGGAAGCTGAACTGGCCAAGGAGAAGATGAATGGGAAATTGGCTGGTGGTCGACCATTGGTTGTACGCCTTGCAAGCGAAAAAAACCTGGTGGAAACAACTGAGACTTCTTCTAAACCAATTGGTGTGGCAAAGACTTCGAGTATTGCTGTCAGTAGTTCAGGACAAACAAGCCGAAGTGCTAAAATAGCTGCCATTAAAAACAAACTAAAGGCAATGGAGGAAGAAAATGGAGGCTCCAAGAAGCAGAAGCAGGACAATGGCACCCTTCCATCTGTCAGAACGTCAAATTAGCTAAGCAGCTAACATACTGAAAGAAATGCGTACAATGGGGAGGAGAGTCTTTTTACTAGGTCCCTTCAGAATTCACCTTTGTGCGGTTGGGATCAGACATCATGGCTGCAAGAACTTAAACCAGTTTAACATGATTATGGCTTCGAATTCAATTGTAGCTTTTGTGCTTATGGAGTTGTCTAAGACCGTGTAAATTTGTTGAAACAGTCCAGTTGGATTTCTGAGAAAGAAGCTATAATGCTAATCTTATCGGCAGTCTCTTGTACGGATCTCTGTCTCTTTGAATCTTGGTACGTATTGGTTACATTGCTCTTTAATGTGTTTTGGTTTGTGCTATGTGGCAATAAGTTGCTCTTCCACTTGCTTGTGAGTCTTAATGACTTTTGCGTATGTTTTACCAAAAGCCTAGAAATTGGAAATTTAGATGTTATCATCTATCAGGATCATTTTCTGTGTTTGTTTTCGTTGATAGTTTAAGAGAAAATGAAAGGTTTCGGAACACTATTGTTTTTTTCATTTGGAGTTGGTTGGAAAATGTATGCTTTTGTTCCAGAAAAAGCAAATTATTATGGATGTATTAATTTCAAAATGATGGTCGAGAATTATTCATAAAAATGGGTTTGTGTGGTAACAAAAAATATGAATAAACTCTCACAAGTTCACGTTCACCTGAGCTAATCCTTGAAGGAACATTCCCACCGGCTATGGCCAATTAAAGTCAATCTTGCGGCCAGGAGCTCCTTTGATCACGCTCAGAGAGTATCGCAGCGTTCTTGAACTCCCTTTTTGCTCTACCAAAAACCAAAGAAGGCAGAAAAAACCACTTTGCTTATGAAAATCATTGACCGTTTGAAGGCAAAAAAAAAAAAAAAAAAAAAGGAAAAATAATTAACACATTTGACACAGGACACTTTGCTTTGGAAAGAACACAAAACACCATCAATGTATCCCTAACGCTTAATTGCAAGTCAAAACTTACACAAAGACCGACATTGGGAGTTCACACCTAAATATATCATTGCTTGCTAATCCATTTTTGTGTTTTACACCTTTTCCTTATCCCATGTGATGTGAACACTCTGTAAAAATGCCCGAGATAAATGATTCTTTCCCCCTAGTCCCTCTCATTACGGTATTTCCTTTTCTAGTTTGCTACTATACGTTTCTTACAAATAAATTTGGTTATTGTATTTCAAACTTTCTATAAATGGTCCTCAAGCCATGCACCATCATCACAGAGAGAGAGAGAGAGAGAGAGAGAGAGAGAGAGATGGATTCAGTGGAAAGAAGAGAAACTCCTGATGAAGGAATCAAGACAATACGATCTGGGATACGGCTGTTGATAATGGTGATTTTTCTTGGGTACATAATGATGTGGGTAATGATGCCCACTAATACATTTTGGCAACACTGGCTACCTGATATCCAGGATAGAGTTAATTCGACATACTTTGGACGACAAGGTTAGATTTCTTGTTCATGTCCTTATTTGTGTGCCATTAACTCTGGAAGACTATATTATGTTCATTTCATTTTTTTTGCAGATTAAAAAAAAAAAAAAAAGAACTGTGGAAGACCGTATCTGTGCTATTGGTTTTTATTACATGTCTGAATCTTTTCTTCAACTATGCAGGGACAAACTTTCTGATTTACACATTCCCAATACTATTTGTTGCTGTTTTGGGATGTATATACCTCCATCTAGGAGAGAAAGATGTTGGTCGCAGCAATGGAAGGTATAGTATTTCTATTCTAGACAGACATAGGCGAACTAAATGGGTATAGGATCGGTAGTGGGGAAAATTACCCGTTTGGTCGAGTATGATCATGCTTTCATGGAAATAATGTTTTGGAAGTCGAAATTGTATAGACCTCCGTATATGTATGTGTGCGCATGTATGAAATATCCTCGATTTCATCTCTCGTGTTTAAAAACAAATCATATCTCACCTAAAGCCCCAAAGCTTTCATGTTAAAGCTGGTGGTGCTGTGACTGGGCCGCCCCTGATAGTAGGCCCACCGCACTGTTCAATTCAACCTGAGCTGATTTCAGCTGGAGTTTGACTTAAAAATCACATCTAGAACCGATTAAGGATTGTATTCCTAACTCATTACTGGCATTCCTTTCCTTTTCTTAATAGCACTGTGAAGAATTCTCGTTTAGCAGAATGGAGAAGGCCAGCATTTGTGAAGGGACCTTTGGGGATTGTTTCTTGGACAGAACTGTTCTTTCTATCCACATTCATAGCACTCCTTTTGTGGTCTTTCTCTGCCTATATCCACAGAATGTTTGCAAACATCACCCGACAATCCGCGGCTCAGATGGGAGAAAAAGTGTAAGATCAACTTCTACATTAGAATCATTTACTACCCATTACTTTTTCCATACATGGAGTTCTGCAGTCATAGAAATCGGCTGCAAAACCGGCAACAAAACGTATATGTGAATCACGGTCGGTTTTGTATCTGCTGAGTTAGTACTTGTGTAATACCACATATTTGATTGAGGAGCTAAAGTGGAACCCAAATGGAAAATCCTGATGACTTGTTTTTGGCAGATGGGAAGCAAAGTTAGAAAGCGCAGTGCTAATGCTGGGCCTTTTGGGAAACATTTGTCTAGCATTTCTCTTCTTTCCGGTGACCAGAAGTTCTTCGGTTATGCGGGTCATTGGCCTTACATCAGAGTCGAGCATTAAGTATCACATTTGGCTTGGACATATTACTATGACTCTCTTCACAGCGCACGGCTTTAGTTATATCATCTTCTGGGCTAGTACAAATCAAATTTCCGAGGTACAATGTTCTCCATCTGAAGCATATGCAAATTAAACAGCAAATATTGCTATGGTAGTAATTTTGTTCTCTATTGTATTTTGCAACAGAGAACTTATTTGGCAAGTTGGTTCCAAAATCTGTAAAATTTCTGAAACAACCCACGTTTTAAGAAACACTAACTTCATTGTTTATGTTCCCAAGAAATGAAAAGAGAAAACGCAGAACAAAAGGAAAGCAAACAGAGAAATTGAACATTTTTGAGGCTGACTCACACTTTTCTCAACAAAACGCCCAATGGAACTAATTTTGCCATATGAATTAAATTCCACTTTTGGTAAACGATTGGGGTGAAAGAGAAAATCCACCCTATGTAGCTTGCGTAGGAAGTTATCAAATGGGGTTGCCCTCTCCTCTTCCATTCTACTGGTTTCTGCACATGCATTGCCTGTGCTACTCATGCTTTTTTTTTTGAACGGCAAAAAATTTCATTAATCTTGAAATTGTTACAAGACTAATAGGAGCAAGGAAACAACATCATGTAGTAGAGAACAATGGATTCACACAAATTTTGTGGAATGCAGATGCTCAAATGGGAGAAAGTTTGGATCTCAAATGTGGCCGGAGAAGTAGCTCTGCTTGCTGGATTAGCCATGTGGAGCACAAGCTTTCCCTGCATCAGGCGCAAATTTTTTGAGCTCTTTTTCTACACTCACTACCTCTATATTATCTTCATTGTGTTCTTCATATTTCATGTGGGCTTCTCCTACTTCTGCATCACGCTTCCTGGTTTCTACCTCTTCTTGATTGATCGGTACCTACGCTTCTTGCAATCCCAGCAGAAGGCCCGCTTGGTTTCTGCCCGTATTTTGCCTTGCGAAGCTGTGGAGCTCAACTTCTCTAAAAGCCCAGGGAAATTCATATACTTCATCACAATTGTCTCATGAAATAAGCCCAAATCAAAGCATTTAACTCCACTTTAGTAGAAAAGATTTTTACTGTGTCACCATTTGTCAGTCCTTTTTTGGCAATGCTCCTCTTAGTCAGCTCAATAATATTTTCGTAGGAAAAAATCAAGATTGTTTTCAAGAATACTGTTATCTATCATAGATAAAGTCTTCTAATCATATTAAAACGACTAAAACAATTACGAAGTACAGAGAATTTTTTAGATGTTTAGTTAGAGTAGTGAAAGGAACAAACAAACGGGGATGGGGGAAGTAAATTAGGAACATGAAAAGTGTTTGAGATGGTAACTTACTGCTTTGTGTTATACTCTTATTCTTCCATATTCCGGTCTCAGGATTGAGTTATAATCCAACAAGCAGCATGTTCATAAACGTGCCAGGAATCTCCAAGCTTCAATGGCATCCTTTTACCATTACCTCCAACAATAATACCGACCAAGACAGGTTAAGTGTCGTCATAAAAAGTACAGGAAGCTGGTCTCGATTGTTGTACCAACAACTTTCACAGCCTATTCCACCGGACCACCTTGAGGTCTCTGTTGAAGGACCTTACGGACCTGCATCAACTCATTTTTTCGGGTAAGTAAAGGGCATAACAACAAAGCCTTCTCAAAGTTTGGATGTACCGCTGTACTTGGATTATGGACTTCATAGATTTATAGAGGGAAAGGATTACGTACGCGATAAAATCAGAAGAAAAATAAAACTCAACTAAACAGATTACTTGCTTTTCATATTATTTTCCTTTCCCTCCACAAATACATGATCCAAACATAGTGGTAATGATTATGAGAAGATTTTCAGCAACAGAATTTAATAGACGAAATAACCCAACAAGCAGTGTTCCAACTTGGAGGTACAAACACCAAGTTTTAAACCTATATATATCTTCTAACCTATGTATATCTTCCACAAGGAGTTTCAAAAAATAATAAATATCATAAAGGCAGATGTAGTAGGGGTTGCAAATCGGACGGTAGCTAAGCTAATAGTCTTAGTTCCCTTCAAAAAAAAAATTTTGATTGATTCAGGGCAAAACTTGCATTTCACCCATTTGATCTATAAACAATGTAAAAGAGGCTAAAGTGCCAGTCATCTCCTACTTTACCAAGCAAGCTTCAATACTTGGTTAGACATATATGATACATTTACTTCAGGAAGAAATATACCATGCAGGCACGACACACTAGTGTTGATAAGCGGAGGAAGTGGCATCACTCCTTTTTGCTCCATCATTCGTGAGCTCCTCTTCAGGACAAGCACAAGAAGTTGCAGCACAAAGCAGGTTCTCCTTATTGCTGCTTTCAAGAAATCTGTGGATCTCGCCATGCTAGATGTACTAGTCTCTGACGCCAACTACAACATTACTCAATTTCCCTTGCGGATTGATGCATACGTAACAAGGGAGAAAGAACTCACTTCAGATGACCAAAAGCTCTTCCAAACCATATGGTTCAAGCCCAGTGCCACAGATGCACCAGTTTCTGCAATTTTAGGCTCCAACAGCTGGCTATGGCTTGGAGCTATTATTTCATCCTCATTTCTCACATTTCTCCTGCTCATTGGCATTGTTACAAGATACTACATTTACCCTATTGATCATAACACCAACATGAGATTTTCGTACGCGGAAAAATCAGCACTAAACATGCTGTTCGGATGTGTCTCCATAGCTTTGGCTGCAACAACAGCTTTTATTTGGAACAAAAAACAGAATGCCAAGGAAATGATACAGATTCAAAACGTGGACGTGCCAACGCCAAAGGGATCTCCGGGACCAGGTTCATGGCTCTACAACGGGGAAAGAGAATTGGAAAGCTTTCCTCATGAGTCCCTTTTTCAAAACACGAAGGTGCATTATGGTGAAAGGCCTAATTTCAAGAGTAAGATACTCTCTTCATTCCTGTTTTCCCTCTTTCTTTTTTTCTTTTTTCGAATTTAACTAACTACAGAAGCACCATTAATTAGGAGAACCATCCAAATGCACTACTAAAAAATACGGCAATGAGTAATTCCAAAGCACGGTCCATACATAGGAAGGTAATAACTTTGGCGTTTGTTCATTAGAGAATGACGGAAAAAAAAAACACTTAGAAGCACTTGTTAGGGCCATCACTTTTACATAAAGGTAATATATAGGTTTTGGATTCCTTACTTTTATTTTCCAACATTTATCATTGGCCAAATTTCATGCCAAAATTTCTCTTCCTTCATAGTCGTTGACCATTCTCATAAATCATAATCGTAATTTATCATGGACAACATTCCCAACTTATTTCAGAAAATGTTTCTACTCTCCACCAGATTAATGAAGTAGTTACCTTTTTCGAAACTGATAGGTCTCAAATTCAACCACCTCCTCTTATATGGAGTTTTTCTTCTTTTCTGTGTGCTTAGAATTACTATGTACTACATCACCTGCCATCTGACTTTGGGGTAGCTGAAGTAGGTCTACTTTATTTCATTGTTTTTTAAAATGCAGA
>BPLS01000141.1:817434-838343 GCA_019656275.1 Rhododendron kiyosumense
TTGACATATAACCAAATATCCTCATATAAGCAATTGAATACAGTCAAAAATATATAACCATATAACCGTAAATTGTGAACAGTCCTCATATAACCATATATTCGCAAACAAACATAACCCTAACTAATATGAATCCTAAATATTGACATATAACCAAACCCTAAACAATATAAACCATAAATATTGACATATAACCAAACGCCAACCAATATGAACCAAATATTGACATATAAACCACAAATATTGACATATAACTAAATATCGATATGTAACCCTAAATATTGACAGAAAGTTGGATAAGAAACATACATGTAATCGTTGGCAACGGAAGATGTATCGGCAACGGAGGATGTGGAGAGAAATCAAGGATCGTACCAGCGGCGACTATTGGGTCCACGACCATGGAAAACAATGGCGACGACGATGTCCAACAAAACAGCGACTAGTGGGTCCACGACAACGACGGTGTTTGACGACGGGAAGCGAGTGGTGGACGACGGTGATGAAGGGCAGCAGATGTTGAACGTGGGTCTAGGGTTTTCACTCTGTTCTCCTCTCTCGCTGCTTCTGAACGGTGACGCCCCAAATGGGGGAATAAATGTACTGCTCCTTTCTTTTCTTTTTTAAAAAAAGGGTATTTTAGTCCGACAGGGTCATTCTATTCCTATTAATAGGTTAGTGGACTAAGGGGGTTATAAAGTTTAGAAGTGAACTAGATGGGTTTGAAAAGTGCTATAATGGATTTATGAAAAATTCTCCCTAAAAATTAGCCCCAAAAGAGTTGAAAAATCTGCGCATGTAACACACTATAATCAGCTCTTTAGGCTGACTTTAGAATTTGCTCAACAAATTAAGTGCTTCAATTATCAATCCGTTTGAATTGATACGGAGATCTTATTTCTCTAATTATTTTATCCTAAAGAATCATAATTAATTTTTGGCTATATGACTCTCGTTAGTTTGCCTTAATAGATATTTGGTTCTATGATTTTCTTAGGGTTAGTTAACAAAAGTCCTACTGTTAAAAATTAATTATGATCATTTAGGATAAAATAATTGGAAAAAAAAAATTTCCGCACTGGTTTAAACTGATTAAAATTAGAGCATTTAATTTTTTTTCGGCTTTCCCCAAAACTCCTACCCGTTGCAACTCCAAAATGACATAATTTTGAGGCACCACAACCCCCTAAATTTCCATACGATAGAACTGTTCTCAGAATAAGTCAAAGTGCGCGTAAAGTAACATGAACACCTAAGTTATTAAAAAGGAAAAAAAGGCAAAGTTCACTGTTTGAAATAGAAAATGAATTAAAGTAAAAAAAGAAGAAGAAAAGTTACGTACTTTTGTGGGAAAAGTGAGCCCTAATGCCAGTTTTGTTATTTAAAGACAGAAGAGGGTTATTTCCGTCGTTTAAAAGTAAACCACTTACCTGTCACATGCAATCGGATCGAAGTATAAAATTTAAAAGTGCAATGGACCCACTTATACTCAGTCCAATAGTAGAGAGTCTTTGCGACTTCAGAGCGAACTGTCATCTCTTCTCCTCCAGCTGAGATCGCCGGGACAATGGCGTCGAAGTCTCTGATTCTCCACCCCACCCGTACTTCTCCGTTGCCGTCGACTCGACGCCCGTGCTTCTGTTCCCACCACAACACCTCCACACTACCGACGATCACTTCAAAACCCCAACCTTTTCCGTTGCGAACCAAAGAACAAGCCATCACACCATCGCCTCTCGTTTTCCACCAAAACCCCAACTCGAATCGATCCGTCACGGTCCGCTCGCAGCTGAGTTTTCCTCTCGTTTCTCCCACCGATCAATGGGGCAACTGGACCGCTCTCTTTGCCATTGGCGCCTTTGGTATCTGGTGAAAATCTTCTCTCTCTCTCTCTCTCTCTCTCTCTCTCTCTCTTCCATTTTCAGCTAAAATTCAGGAACGAATTATTTTATCTCTGATATATTGCGTTTTATGTTAAGGTCGGAGAAGACAAAGATTGGGAGCACACTCAGTGGCGCATTAGTCAGCACTTTGGTCGGACTAGCAGCGAGTAATTTGGGGATTTTGTCGAGTCAAGCGCCGGCATACGCTATCGTGTTGGAGTTTCTGCTCCCCATGGCCGTTCCCTTGCTGTTGTTTCGAGCTGACTTGCGCCGAGTCATTCAGTCCACGGGGACTCTGCTCTTGGCTTTCCTGCTTGGATCAGGTAACGTTTCCCATCATTGCAAATTTAGTACTATGTTTGGAGCACTCAGTGTTTTTTATAGTGGGATTGATAATTTGGTTGTCCTCCGTACCGAGAAAAGTACGGTGTTGCCAAATGGGCGCGTTCCGGCGTTCAGGCCCAATTCCGCTTTCTAAACCTACTTTTTCGGAACTTTCTTTCGGAACTTTCTTTTATGCAATTTCAAACTCAAATATAACGAAAATGAAAAATAATATTTTAATTTTTTTTCACCATTTAAAAGATCTCAATGAGATCTATCAAATAAGTCCATTATGATAGGAAAATTATTTATATAAACATATGATTTTTAAGTGATTAGTTTCCATATAATTGCTAACTTATTTTGTGATGTTTCATGTGAATTTACGATGTTTTGATTGTGGACCGTATTACCCACCTTGTCCTTTAGCTACGGATCCATCTGTCTCTCTCAGTCATGATAGGATTATCATGTAGAATAATCCTGGCAGGGGTTAATGTTGCAACGCAGCCTTGTAATTTCATAACACAGCATGTGCTGTGGTTATAAGTTGTTGATTTTGTAGCTAAGGAGCTGTAATGTATTAGGCTTGGGAAGTTGTACGAGACTGTTGAATATTGTTTTTTAGAGGAAGATCATGTAGCGAACTTCAGCCTTCCAAATTATCTGCTCTATTTCCTTGACAAATACTTCTTATTTTCTTGTACTACAACAGTTGCGACAACTATTGGAACTGTCGTTGCTTACTTCCTGGTGCCAATGCGTTCCCTTGGTCAAGATAGTTGGAAGATAGCGGCAGCGCTCATGGGTAGACACATTGGTGGAGGTACTTTGTAGCGAATAGTGATTGTTTGCTACCTTTTCAATGAGCTTCTTTCACCTTTTCTTATTTTCTTGCACTTATTAAGTAGGTTTGTAACCCAAAGAGAAAATGTAATCTTTGTGTGCTGTTTGACCTGGAGTCTCTTCTCCTGTATCTTTGGTTACATTCCTTTGAGATTGGAACATGCACTCTTTGTTTGTTTGGAGAGTGAATCATGGATTGTAATTAGGTCCTTGTGAAATACATAATTGCCTTAAGTATTAGTGGATATGCGTTTATAATATTGGATTTCCCCACTAAAAGTTGTCAGTGTTGCAGACGAGTGTTGGCGAGCAATAATATTTATCTTCTAGATCCCTCATTTTGCTTATAACCAGGGCATTTTGTGTTGAATTATCTAATAATAACTGACTTCACTGTGCCTATGGTTTGAAATCGACTACTATGAAATCAAATTGGCTCTCTCCTTTACCCATGCCAATACCTGGCTTGCTCTGATATAGGTTAATAGAATCCAATTTACAAACCTTACTGGTTTGGACGTTTTCTATTTGGCCACTGTGAAGACAACTTTGTTTGGTGTTTCTCTATTTTACCAGCTTAAAATGCTATATGTCGTCACAATATCTTTCATACTTGTAATTTCCTGATTTCCATTTCCAAGATTGTACTAATAGTGACTGATGAAGTTTCTGTTTTTCAATCATGCACAGCTGTCAATTATGTTGCCATTGCTGGAGCACTTGGCGTCTCTCCTTCAGTTTTAGCTGCAGGACTAGCTGCAGATAATGTTATTTGTGCAATCTATTTTACCACATTGTTCGCACTGGCTTCCAAAATACCTCCGGAGCCTTCAACGTCAACGAATTGTGTGTAAACTCTAAAGCTCTTTGTAAAAGTTAAATTTGCATTCCCATGGTTAGAAAGAGCTTATGGCGGCAAACAATAATCTGATAGCCTGCAATATACTGGAACTTTCACAGATGATGGATCAAACATGGAGCTTGAAACTAGCAACAAGCTTCCTGTGCTGCAGACTGCTACGGCCATTGCTGTAGCCTTTATTATCTGCAAGCTTGGCACTTCATTCACGAAATATCTTGGGATTCAAGGAGGAAGCCTTCCGGCCATTACAGCAATTGTTGTTGTTCTGGCAACTGCATTTCCATCACAATTTGGTCTCCTTGCTCCTTCTGGTGAAGCTATGGCTCTTATTCTGATGCAGGCAAGTTTGTTTCTTACCAGGGAAAGATTTACCATTATGTTCTTGACTTCTTGTTAGTTTCCTTGTGAAACTGTTGAGCTGACTTGTTTTTGAATGACAGGTATTTTTCACTGTGGTGGGTGCGAGTGGGAACATATGGAATGTCATCTACACTGCCCCTAGTATATTCACATTTGCTCTTGTTCAGATCGCGGTTCATCTTGCTGTGATCCTCGGATTGGGAAAACTGTTCCGCTTTGACCTGAAGTTGTTGCTTTTGGCATCGAATGCCAATGTTGGAGGCCCTACAACGGCTTGTGGAATGGCCACGGCCAAAGGATGGACTTCTTTAGTTGTTCCGGGTATTCTTGCTGGCATCTTTGGCATTGCCATTGCTACTTTTCTAGGCATCGGTTTTGGGGTGACAGTTCTCAAGACAATGTAAATTTAATTCTGAATACCAGAACCGGGCTAATCTGTGAATTGGGAAATTATTTTTTGCCATTATTATTTGGGATGAATGTTTCCAAAATGGAAAGAATAAGATCATCCAATTTCATCGTTTCTTGACATCATCATCGTCTTCTTCTTCAGGGTGTTTTTCCTTGTTTTGCGGGGAGCATAATACTTAGCTGAGGCTTTAGATTACTGTTCTTCGTCTTCTTCTTCTATATATGTTGAGAAGGCACTTCTTTGTTCTTTGTTTTAGTTGGTTCTTTAGTGCAGCCAGTCAATAAGTCTGACAGTGCTCAGATAGTGGGAGTTACTTGGTTGGCCTATTGTTTTAATCAAAACACAAGTTAATGCGGTCCATCCATGTATTGCTGAGTTGAAATCTAAGTCATCCATTGTCAAAATTGGACGGCTCGGATGGGGGCAAAACCCATGTTGTTCCTAAGGTCCCCAAGTTCCTTATCCTTGGATGGGACTCCAGAAATGAGTGATGACTAGTACTAATGGGCAATTTGGCTTACAATGACTAGTAAAAATTTGTCTTCTTTTTCTTTTTCCTTATTATTGTCTTTATTCACAAATTTTGATTCGAGTATAATTTTTTTGTTTTTCTGATTATTCTTTCGAGATGAAGTAATAATTCACTCAAATTTGATGCAAAACTAAAAAATTCCAACTTTTTTTGAATAAATGCAAAAAATAAGCCAAGTTACTATTTTGCAAAACTAGGCCTAAATTAGGTTTAAATTATGATTGTGTCTCCGTGAAAGAAAGAAAAACTATGGCCATGTCAGTATCAACGGTAGGAGAAATTTTTGGGTGCCGGGCGGATACCACGTGGGGATAATCGTAAACAATCCCAACCGTCCAATTCTCTCTCTCCCTCACCCGACTACTCTCTTTCCTCTTTTTCTCTATCTAAAATCCGGACTGTCCAAAACACGTTTAGACGGTTGAAATCGCGGATAGAATACACGTGTGGGGTAACCGCCGGCACCCAAAAACTTCTCGGTAGGTAGAGTCTCTTACCTCGTCAATGTGGATGAGAGTTGGTAATGTCGAAAAAATGAAAGGATTGGGTGACCTTTGGCTTGCTCAAGCCAATAACTTTCCCATATTTATGGTGGAGGTTTTTTCCTATTCATTGAGGGGTTACTCTCCTATTCATTGTGGGAGTTTCTCCCATATTCATTGGGGCTATTCAATCCCGGATTCACTCCTTGGCATCATTACAAGGGTCCCTTCGGCCTATACAAGGAGCATTCTAGTTCATAGTTCAACACGAATTCACAGAAATTTCACAAGTATACCGGTGTAGAGTGAATGAGAGAGACAGAAAGACGCTAAGTTAGTTCACCAAGACGCTCGTCGGTATTTCGACGTTCGTGGTCTGAGCCGGATCAATCCTGAGAGATAGACGCCGAGTAACCTCTAACACCCTCCGGTAAACTTTTTTTTTTTTTTTTATTAAGTCACCAAGCCGGTAAACGTTAAATCTGTTTTAAACACACCACACAGGTTTCGGTACACAAATCCATTCTGTATTTCGGTTGCATTTCAGTTTTGTAATTTCATTACATTGTAATTCTGTTCATGCGTAAATGTAATAGAATTTGTATTCTGGATTCCTGATTGAAACATTTTGGGTAACAGGTAAACACCATAAATGGCGTCGTCAGCGTCGCCGTCATTGGTCACCTGCTTCTCTGCTCGTCCGCCGTTACGTCTCGCCTCTCTATCTCTGTCGCCTTTGCCGCTACTTCAACTACCAACCCTCTCTTCCCGCCGCCACCTCTGTACATTCTCAACGACCAAATCCAAACCACTATTATTCCCTGCCACAAGCACAACCTTGTTCGCACCTCAAAATTTCCCCCAGGACTCAATTTCGAATCGGTGTCTAACGGTTAGGTCTCAGTTGAATTTCCCTCTCGTCTCTCCGCAAGACCATTGGGGAACATGGACTGCTCTCCTCTCCATCGGCGCTTTCGGTCTCTGGTACTCTCTCTCTCTCTCTCTCTCTCTCTCTCTCTCTCTCTCTCTCTCTCTCTCTCTCTCTCTCTCTCTTAACTACAAGGGCGACTGCGGCTTGTTGTTAGCCCTTATGAGAGGAGAGCAATTTTGTTCACCCTCTAGCTTGAAGAGACCCACGCGAGGGTGTGCTCGTTCGGTGCTTCACTACAATAATCAAAACCATTTATTTTTTCCAAATTCATTTCTAATGTAAAAAAATTCAGCTTGGTAAGCATGTGATCTAAAAGTTCACTTTTTCAATCAAGAATTTTACAGAAAATAAATAAACTTCTAGATGAAGCATTTATCGAGATTTGATTGAGCTGAATTTTGAATGGTTTTGATCAGCAAAATAAGACACGGAACAAGCATACCCTCGAGGGTGAACAAAGTGAGGGCATCCCCAATCTTTACTGAAAAGTTTTCAAATTTGAGAAAAGTTTCGAGTAAAACCTTCATTTCTTACAAAACATTCCAATGGATGGACTCAAATTTAATTTGCGTAAAAGCTTCATTAACGACATAATGGTAAATTTGAGAAGCAGCAAATAGCATAGGAATATTTGAGCAAAAAGTTGAGACGTTCTTGATTAGTGTAAAACTGAACTTGATAGAGGTTTTGAATTGTGGGGTGGAGTTGGTTTTAGAGGCCTTTTACAGTTTACTCAAATTTTGAGTTTGAATAAAAGAAAAGGGGTTAAGAGCTGGTGACGCTATAAGCAGTTTAATTGGTAATGGTGTATTTGCCTTTTCAGAATGGTGTATTTGCCTTTTCAGACTTCTCCACTTTTTCTTTTTTCTTTTCCTTATTTGGAGATATTAGAAATTAAAATGCCTCTAATTTCATTGAAAAAATGGATTCTATAGACTTTTTTTTGGATTCTACATTTTTATTTTTATTTTTATTTTGATTCTATAGACTTCTAAGGACAAACTAAATTAATGAAAGCTTTTGTTAAGCTATGAGATATTCAACTACTTATTTAACCAAATTAAAACAGTTCGACAGGTTATTTGTCATGCAATTTTCTTGTTTCTGTAATTATAGGTCGGAGAAGACCAAGATTGGGAGCATGGTGAGTTCAGCATTAGTGAGCATTTTGGTTGGGCTTGGAGCAAGTAATATGGGGATTATACCTCATGAAGCACCAGCATATTCGATCGTTTTTCAATACCTGCTACCGTTAACGATACCATTGCTGTTGTTTAGAGCTGACCTGCGGAATGTGATACGTTCAACTGGAACACTGCTGTTGGCCTTCTTGCTTGGATCAGGTCTTGTACAATTTCAGATCGTTTTTCATTTCTATCAGAAGCTTTGTTGAATGCTTATATTGGTCTCGATGGTCAATTACTTAGGTAGTATTTCTTGTAGGCCTATATGAAAAAAAAATTCCCATGGTGTTTTGACTTGGGTTTTCACATTACAACTAAAAATTTCTGCAATAAAGCTTATTTCCCTGTTTCATAATTGAAGAAAAAGAAATGAAAGAAATTATCTATTTTGTCTCATGGAGCTAATATGCTCCTCATCTTTTTGGGTATTAGCCTTGGAAAGCATTCAGTTACCGTGTGTCATCTTTTGGCACTGCTGAGTTGATTTTCCCAGGGTTACATGTCATAAAGAGTGGCTCACTTATTATTCAGCTTCTCTTTTCTTCTTTTGAAAAAGAAGAGAAGTGGCAACAGTTTGTAAAAAGTTGTATGTAACTTTTACAAATGGTATATTCTCATAGTATTACTCCGTTGGAAGGGGAGGCCCTTTTGTTCAGGCAGGTGACATTGCCTGTAAAGGGGTGCTTGCAAGGTATCATCTAATTGCAAATGAGAAGATTGGTTTCTGGCACCTTTTTTTTTTTTTTCCCTATCCCATCTTGTTTGTTGTTTGCATGTAGATCAAATTACAGCCTCGACTAGTCACGGGCACGGCTGAAAATCTTACTACCTACTCATGATAGATTTAATCACACAGCAAGCTGTTGAACTCTAAGAATGGCATTTTGTTTATTTCATTTCTATGTAAGTGTACTCGTTTATCTTTCGTGTGACAGTTGCTACAATAGTTGGAACCTTATTGGCTTTCCTGATAGTGCCAATGAGATCACTTGGTCAAGATAGTTGGAAAATAGCCGCTGCACTGATGGGTAGCTATATTGGTGGAGGTAATTTCTTACAAATGTTTCATCTTGTTGCCTTGGCTTACGTTCTGCTTACAAATTTAGCTGGCGAAAGGGGATGTATCTACTGGCATATGCAAGTCAGTGAAATAAATTGTACTACTGTAACTACTGACATATGGTATTATTTCAACTATCCATGATGCTGTTGATATCTTTTCGCCATTCTCTATTATCTTATTGAGTAGCTCCTTTGAACTACACTTTCCCTACTATATTATCCAGCTTCGCTTCTTGATATGTGGCATGCCACTTTGTTGCTTGGCTTCCGAGTTGTTTTACTTTCTAGAAAGAGGATGTGTAGCATCTGTTGATAGTGCTTCTCATATTGGCTCTCGTTCAATTCCTTTGGTCTTTTTCTCAGAATGCACTGGTGTTTCTCATTTTCCAGCAGCTGAGCAAGTCTTTGTTTCTGGTTTGCTGTAGCCGTCAATTACCTTGCAATTTCAGAGGCGCTTGGTGTCTCTCCATCAGTTTTGGCTGCAGGTGTAGCTGCTGATAATGTTATTTGTGCTATATACTTTGTGGTGTTGTTTGCACTAGCATCAAAAATACCTGCCGAGGCTTCTGCACTGCCAAATGGTAAGTAATTTGTAGTAGTAATTAAGCTTGCTAAAAATAGCGCCAGTAAGATGGATGAGATACAATGGCTCTATTGCTCCCTTGTCCTGTGTGGATACGGTTTTCCTCAAAAATTCTTTGCTAGCTGACCTCTTTGAATGGGGCTACAAATCTTTCTTTGGTTTGGTTTGGACTATAATATCATTGCTACTGAAACCACCCAGATTTTACCTTTATGCAGTGTTGGATGTGGGAATCATATCAAAATTAGAAATTATGAAGTGCTTACATTTCTTAGTTCAATAAGTTATGAGAACCAAACCATGATGATGGTTTTCCATCTTGATATTTAACTTTTACCAGACATGACTTGCAGATCCTACTGCAAATATGGAGTCTGATTCTGGAAGTAAGCTTGTTGTGACACAAACTGCTGCAGCTCTTGCTGCTTCCTTCGCTATCTGCAAATTTGCCACTTGGCTCACCAAATTATTTGGAATCAAAGGAGGTGATCTTCCGGTAATAACGGCAATCGTTGTCTTTTTAGCAACTGTCCTTCCAAAACATTTTGGTTATCTTGCTCTTGGCGGCGATGCTGTTGCTGTGGTCTTAATGCAGGTGATTGAAATTTCTGCCCTTCAGTTGATTTGCATCACACAGATTGAAACTTTTTCCTGTTACATATATATGATTTATTATTCCAATGAATAGCCTGAGCATAGATAATCCATCTATTCCTTCCGCAGAAATGAAAGTTTTATGTAAATTGATAAAGAAACCGAAAACTCAAGGAACTATAAGGATTTTGCATTCTAGACTCTGCACAAGAATATTGCCACAGTTATGAGGATTTTGTGATCATAAACGGAGAATTCCTTATGGATTTATAGGTTTAATGTTGCTTATCTTATGTACTGATTCCTTATCTCCATTTCGGCATTTTGTCGTTTTGATTGGAAATTGTTTGTTCATTATTTTACGACGACAGATATTCTTTGCTGTAGTGGGAGCCAATGGGAGCATACGGAATATCATTTTAACAGCACCTAATATCTTCGTGTTTGCTTTTATTCAAGTGACCATCCATCTTGCTGTGATCCTTGGGTTGGGAAAACTATTTCGCTTCGACCTAAAACTCTTACTTTTGGCGTCAAATGCCAACATTGGAGGGCCTACAACAGCTTGTGGGATGGCAACAGCCAAGGGTTGGGGTTCTTTGGTTGTTCCAGGAATTTTGGTGGGCATTTTTGGTATCTCAATTGCCACATTCCTTGGCATTGGTTTTGGGGTGTTGGTTCTTAGACACTTGTGAACTTTGGGAATTCCCAGGAATTGTATTATTGAATTCTCTATGATATCGTCGAATTTGTGATTTCATGCTGTACAAAACCTCGTGATAGGCAGAAAGTGATTCTCTTATCAGCTCGGCTCATTTACGATCTACTACAATTTATCTCTTGCACCTTGCTGTTCGACAATTTATTTCTTGCACCTTGCTGTTTGAGAGAACAGTGGTAGTATATGCCTCGGGAAGAGCTCCTCTTTCGATTCTCATTGAGACTCAACTGCCCAATTTTGGCATTTGAATCCATTTCGTAATCGTTCATACAGTTAGTTATGTTGTAGGCAGGGAAAAGAGCCCACTTTCCTGTGACTTCGGTTTGGCGGGCTGTCAGTCTTATGTCAGAGTCGAGCATTCACAGCGCACGGCTTCTGTTTTATCATCTTGTGGGGAAATTCAAACCAAATTTCCTAGGCACACCACCTCTGCATCTGAGCATATGCAAATTAAATGTCAAAATATTGAATTTTGTTTGGCAAAATGGTTTTCAGAAACAGCGGTCAGTTTTGTTTTTCCGAAACAACCGACCTTCAAAGAAACACTAGTTCATTGTTTCATTTTCCCAAGTAAACAAAAACACAAAACAAAACGAAAGCAAATAGATAATTCTATCATTTTGCAGGTATTTTTATAAGCTGACAAATTTTCTAAAACACAAGAAAACTTCTTATCCAAGATTACGAATAAAAAAAAAATCCAAAAATCTCGAAAGATACAGAAAACAAAGGATTCACATAAACTTTCGTGGAATGCAGATGCTCAAAAAAGTTGCGGAGGGGGAATAAGCTTTGATCTCTGGATTAGACATGTGAAGCACAAGCTTCTCCCGCATCACGCGCAAGAATCTTGAGCTCTTGTTCTAGATTCACTCCCTCTACACTCTTCATTGTCGTCTTTATTTTCCATCCGGCTTCGCCTTCTGCATCATCACGCTTCCAGGATTTACCTCTTTTTTATTGTTCAGTATATATGCTTCTTGTAATCCAAGCAAAAGATCTGCTTAGTTTCTGCCTGTATTTTGCCTTGTGAGAAACTCTGGAGCTCAACTTCTCTAAAATCCCAGGTAAATTCACAGTTCATAAGTAATTGTTTTATGAAATAAGTACATAGGGATGACAACAGTGCAATTTTCCGGTTAACCAACGGTTTGACCAAAATTGTCATCCCTACTAGTACAAAGGATCCAATTCAACTTTCAGAATGATAGATATACAATGTATTTTAGCCGGCTCAACAAAAAACGTATTTTGGTTTTAAAAAAAAAAAAAAACAATTATTTTCACTAATACTGTTGGCTCTTGTAGATAAAGTTTTTAAAATCATCTAAAAAGTTAAAACAAATAAATTAGAAAAATACAATCATTTTTCAGATGTCCAAAATAGTGAAAAGGAACAAACAAATGGGATCCTTGTGCTCTTATTCTTTCGTCCCGGTGTTGAGATTGAGTTATAATCCAACAAGTAGCATGTTCATACACGTAACGGAAGTCTCCAAGCTTCAATGGCATCCTTTCAACGTTACCTCCAACAATAATACCGGTCCCTGTATCTGAGGAAGTATCTAATTGGCATGAGTACGATCTTTATCTGGAGTTTCAGGCCTGTGACATTTGGAAACTAATCAAGAACAACTGGGAAGAAGTGTCATAAAAAGTGAAGGAAGCTGATATCAAACATTGTACCAAAATCTTTCGCAGCATATTCCACTGGAGCGCCTTAAGGTCTCTGTTGAACAAAGCCTTCCCAGTTGTTCTTTGGATTATGAATTTCTTGACAGGTACACAGAAGAAGAGGAAGGTTGTGGGGAAAAAAAGAGAGAAGAAAATTAGTAAAAGAAGCTAAATCAGTTTCTTCAGTGTCCCTATCATTTTACTTTGCCTCCACAAATATGTAATCCAAACATGGTGTTACAGATTTTGAGAAGATTTTCAGCACAATAAGCTTTATCATACTTTTAACAGACAAAATCAGACAATAACTAGAGTACCAACTACCAAGTACAAGGAACAAGTGCCGAATGTTTAAGAACTAGTTATCTCCTGTTTAAGAAGGAAGCTTTGATACTTGGTTAGATGCATCATTTGTCATACATATATTTGAGGAGGAAATATACTACCACGCCACGACACACTAGTGACGATAAGCCGAGGGAGTGGCATCACTCCTTGTAGCTCTATCATTCGTGAGCTCCTTTTTAGCACAAGCACAAGAAGTCGCTGCACAAAACAGTTTCTCCTCATTACTGCTTTCAAGAAATCTGTGGATCTCACCATGCTAGATTTCCTCCTCCCAGTCTCTGGCAGCAACTACGACATTACTCAATTGCCCTTGCAGATTGAGGCATATGTAACAACAGAGAAAGAACTCCCTTCAGATGACCAAAAGCTCTGCCAACCCGTCTGGTTCAAGCCCAGTGCCACGGATGTACCAGTTTGGCAGTTTCTGCAAATTTGGGCTCAAACAGCTGGCTTTGGCTTGGGGCTTTAATTTCATCCTCATTTCTCAAATTTCTTCTGCTCATAGGCCTTCTTACAAGTACTATATTTACCCTGTTGATCACAACACTAACATGAGATTCTCATACAAGGCAAAATCAGCTCTAAACATGTTAAACCCTATGCATCTCCAAAACTACGACTTCAGCAGCAGCTATTATGTAGAGCCAGGTTCATCGTTTTCTAATGGAGAAAGAGAATTGGAAAACTTTCCACTTTTCCTTCTTTCTTTTTTTTGGATATACCTAACCACGGAGAATTCATGCAAATGCATCACTCACAGGTCCAGAAACCCTAGAGCATTGTTCCACATATACGAATGAACTTCAGGGAGAAACTACGAAGGTAATTACGATGGCATTAGTTCTCAAAAGGATAAAAGGGTACTCTTACGAGCAACTCTTCTGGATACATCAATTTTACAAGGATGTTACATGTATTAGTTCTGGATTGATCGTTTTCATTTTCCAACGTATATCTTCTGCTGAAAATTCTTCACCTTGACAATCATTGGCCCCTCATAATTTTCATTTGTCATGGCCAACATTCTCAACTTCTGTACTAATTCAGGAAAGTTCTATTCACCGCCAGAATAAAGAGTTGGTGGCCTACCGTAATTAAAATTTTCCTTGTGGCTACAATTCTTAAGAGTGATGATTAACTTGTTTGAAACTGATAGGTCTTAAAATCAACCACCTCCTCTTATATATGTTTTCTATGCTTGTTCTGTTTACCGAGCATGACTATTCACTAGACCACCAACTACATGACTACCAGTACCGCTGTACTGGGTAGCAAAAATAGGTCTATTTATTATTTCTTTCAAAATGCACAATTGCTACAACAGTGCAAAGGATCCACCAATGGGTTCTTGTTAGCAGTCCAAAGAAGATGAGGCAAGACGTTGCAGCAATCTGCTCATCCCATGAGTCAGATAACCTACATTTCAAATCAATCAGCTTTATCTGGTGAGAAGGGGGGGAAAGCTTTTCAATGTGTTCTTCCACAGATGCTCCAAAATCTACCAAAAGAGTGTGGGGTTTCAAATGTTATCAATGTTTTGTAGTCATAACAAACAAGTTTAAGAATAGATTATATTCCACATAACATGAGAAAAATGAATGAAACAGACCAAATTGCAACAGCTCATCGAGACAAGCCGCTATCCACACATACGACAGCCAAAACAAGTGATGGGATATATTGAAAACCAAATACCAAAAGCTTTCACCAATCCAAATTATCCATTGAAAAAATTGCTATCTACATAAACTAGCAATAACCAAACCAATAATGCCTTCTCTACATCACCAATTAGTGACTTGCATATATCAAGGGGAACAAACTCGGCTGTAGATTCTCTCCACCCATAGATGCCAAGTGGGAGCAAGCATACATGCATGTAATATCATTCTTTCTTTCTCTCTTCGTGTGTTTGTGTGCGCTTGCGTGCATGAGAGAGAAAGAGAGCTGTGTAAAAGAACAAGGACAATAATCTCAGAAACGGTACCTTTCTTATCATCCTCGTGATTTGTCTGTAGTAGCTAGAGAAAGCATCAGCAAAGCAAACTTCCAGAAAGAGGCTCTGAGCAAAAATAAAACAAAATAAAATAAAATAAACCACGGTTAGCAGGATTCAAAAATGCCAAACCTAAGGATGAAGTCTGGGAGCAATATTGCTTGGAGTTCCTCAAGTCTGTTTCAGCAGCTTGTGTTAAAGCACTTCGAAGCAAATGAGTAACCATTGCACCATAAGTTATCCCTTCCCAAATCACGAAAGAAACAATATGAATGCTTACAGAACTGAGAGCTTCTGCAAATCTATTAACTTTTGGTCATGCTGATGCCATGCCTCATTGGTTAAACCATACCAATAAAGGTGGAAACATCAGCGGTAAAAAGATAAAAATATCGAAGCACAACGCTGATTTTAGTGCTTGTACTGCCTTCGCCATAATGCAAAACGAAAGGAAAAAAAAAATAGCATACAAAAACAGCTGGAACTGCGCAGAAGCTACATACAAGAAGTATTTAACAACCGAGAGCATTTAAAGCGCCTTTTGTGACCTCATTACAGCAACAATGGCAGATTTCGCCAAAGGAAAAACCCCACAAGTCCAGGGCACGGGTAAAAAAAGACCGAGGAAGAGAGTGACCTCATTACAGCAACAATGGCAGAGTTCGCCAAAGGAAAAATCCCACAAGTCCAGGGTACGGGTAAAAAAAAAGAACGAGAAAGAGGAGCTACAATAAAACCATTAGAATCCCTCAACGAAAATAGAATGGTTAACAATAACTTCCAGAAGCACTAAGCATTGCCAGCTAGAATGAGGCAGCTTAACAATTCAAAAAATATATATATCTACCAAAAGGAGAAAAAGAATCTGATCGGGTGTAAGATATCCTATCCACTGCAAAAACCGCACAAAAAGGAAAAGCCTATGATTGCAAAGGCTGCATCAGTCATCCTCTACTGGGTGATACATCACCATTAGAATCACACAAAATTCTAGACAACTTGGGGCCAGGAGGATACATCCTTTCGCTGCTAAATCTGAAGGGACTTTGTCCTTCCGTGGTGCTCCTTTGTATATCCCTTCTGTCAGTACCGTTAATGCAGCTTTCTTCATTGAGACTATTACGCAACATAGAACAACCTTTTTCATCGATGCGGAACCGCCTTGTCACACCACTGGTGTTACAGCGCCTCAGACCATGATTCTTCTCAATGTTATCATATTTGTCGTGATATTTTGTCCTCTCCCTGTTATCTCCATTATACTTATGTTCCCTATCACCTCCATCAGAATAATCAGCAAACCTTCCAGGCCGTATCACGGGTCTAAAACACTCATCTGACTTTGTTCTTCCACGACACCCCCCAAAATCAAACTTTTGTCTTGCACCAATCAATCTTCCTGGTGATTTTCTCTCCACAAAACTATTGGACTCGCAATTTTCATCATCGATCCATTTGGGATGACGCTGTGAGGAGAAGTGAGTTCTTGATGGGGATATGGGACCGTCTTCATCATATGTCGCATAGTTGGACTTCGGAAAGGGCATCCTTCCTCTCCCCATCCTGGCATCAGACCTGAATTCTGGAGATCTACTCAGGCGTCTCACTCCCATGTTCCTTGCCCTCTGCACACGAAATGTAAGTGATCTGCTTCTTGATCGCGATCGAGAATTCTGTTGGGGTCCGGAAAAACTAGCTCCTCTGCCACGAATGGGAGAAAAGCTGTGTTCCCTCCTAGACATATAATGCGGCGGACGAACAGAAAACGATGCAGGGTTGTTGGACATAGGTTCATCGTACTCCTCCCTCGGGACTCTACTAAACCCCTGCCCATATATTCTACCCCTGCCTCTGCTCCTAATGTGGTCAATGTTATCTCTTGCTACTACCGTTCTCCTAGATACACTATAACCACCATCACTGTCAGCCGGTGATCTCTGTCTAATTGGGGGTCTATGCTCATCCTTCGAGGAATAGTTCGTATATCGTCTCCGATCACGAAAGGTCAATCCATCAATCTTTGCCCCAGAATTAGCAATACTTCTTGGCCTGGTGTATCGAGTACCTTGTGAGTAGCCAGTTTGATAATAGTTTCTTGAATCCCCTTGGTTTCGACGCTGTAGTGATCTATCCCTTTCCAAGTACTTTTCAGAATTGAACATCCTTCCAGGTTGAAAACAGGTGTCATTCCTGGATATAACAAAAGAAACTAATAAGTGATCAAGCTGTTTTGAGGAAAAAGGGCAACAGACAAGAATTCTAAAAGTACAATGTTATTACGGAATTACCTTCCCCGCTGCATGTAAACATTATCGCTTCTATGAAAGGCATTGGAACAAGATGTTCCTTCAAAGTTCGATGAAAAAATGGCCCTGCTTGCCCTTGAGCCAACCTCTCCAGCAGAAGAACCTATGACATCATGTCCTTCCATCGATACAACAGCAAATTTCTTTTGTGTGCCAACGTTATTTGCTTCACCAGTCCTTTCAGTAGAACATTCAAAACCTTCAGGAAAATGATTCTGCCCAGCACGCTTCATCAAACTAGACGAATAGCTTGATCCCTTAAGAGGATTAGCTCTTCCAGACTGCAATTCTTTATCTGGAAAACCTCCATTGTCGCCATTTACGTAACTATGCGAACCAACATCTGACGAACATTGATTAGCAGCATTAAACTCATCTCTGTCTCTGCAATCAGAATCATAGTCCACACATTCAGTTTCACCGTCACCGTCATTCTCCTCACAGGAATATACGACTGACTCCCGTAATTCTCCATCCTCGAATGGAGACTCGTAACCCCCCTCAATCTGGTTCATCTTCTCAGCATAGACAGTAGGACGATTTCTTCTGTTAGAAACATCTAAGCCCTTCCCATCATCAATAGCATCTGCTAAATCAATCTTTCCAAAACATTCATAATACTTGGGTGTGAGTTCCTTCATCTCCCAATGGAATGAAGAATCCATAGGAATAGCATCTGCAGTAGGAGCTTCTTTGTCTTGTTTCCTCTCCACATCAACGGCAACAATAGGTTTCCCTTCTCTAAAAGTGGTGTCTAATCCAGAAGAATTGTCATGAACAGGTGAAGCGTTGGAAAGACCTGATTTCCCGGATTTACTTCCATACCCCACCTCTGACATTTGACGGGTGGCTGAACTAACCAACTCTGTTAGAGAGGTTCTATTACCAGGTAAATCAACTGCTTTTGTAGAAACTTCTTGGGCTTGAATGCTGTCACTCGCACAAACAACCTTACCCGATATTGCCATATCAAGGTGAATACCTGGATCAACATTCTCAATGAATACCTTTTGGCCAAGTAGGATGGCAGAAGTTCCGCTAGAAGCTTCCATGTTCGATATGATTACACTGGTAGGAGATGAATTTATCTTTTCCTCTGAAAGAGGCCTGTTTGAGATGGGCTCAGATCCAGGGAAAAGACAAGTATTAAGGGATTTATCCTCGCTGAAAAACTGAGTAGACACCTCAGTTCTTGCAGCAGAATAATTTAACTGTTCTGGAGCATGCACATGTTCCCTATAACTGACACAACCTTCCAATTTCTCTGGCTTTTCACCATGCACAATAACATCAGGGGCATCGTCTGAACCATTTCTTTGAGAACCAGTGTTTAGATCATCGGGGGGTAGCTCCCATGCCTCCATCACAGTATTCAGATCCCAGTGTAGCCTGACTTCTTTCTTAGAAGATGAACTCTTTCTGGCACTATCTCCCTTATCCAGTAAATTCTGCGACAAAACCACAGAATTATCCTGAACTACCAAATCATCAATACTCTCTTCCTTTTCAGACTCTTTCAGAAACATATTTCCTGATTCTGAGGATGTAGTAGTTTTCTCTAAACGTGTAGCAGATATCGAAGAGACAATTTGACCTGACGTCAAGAAATCATCTACTGTTGGACCATTCTTATCTTCCTGAGCATCATCACTAGTGCTGCTATTGCATGCGGCAGCCGCAAGAAGTGCAATACCTGAGAAGTCTTCAGTGTAACCACGCTTTCCATTACATACCTTGGAACGCTTTCGATTATTCACAAAATCATTCTTCATGCTCAACTGCACTGCCATAGGGGAACAACTGTCATCTGAACACCACCATGGACTTGAAATACCTTTATTCTCTGTTTTCTGATCAAAATCATCAGGTTGTGGAGAAGAGGAAGGCTGAGATGATAGAGACTCTTCACGATGTGGTGAGGGGGTTCTAGGTGGTGTTGTAGGAGACTGGTGCAGTGGTCTCCTTTTCTTAATTGGAACATGCTCTATTTTCTCAGCAAAACGTCGCCCAAGAACAGCAACACCAAGCTGTCAAACAGAAAACTATGTTAACATGGAAAAGTTCAGCATACTTCCAATAAAAACAGGGCAAAGTAGGAGAATATACCTTCTCTGACTCAGCAACCGATGGCTTCTCCCTTTTACTGCTCTTATCAACCTGTTGCACGCCCACATTCAAGGTCCTGGCAGGCTTCCTTGAACGCCTAGATGAACTTCTAAAGCCTTTTTTCACTGTCTTCCAAGTCAGCTGAGGATTCATGTAATCAGTAAGCTCTAGATTGGAGGTGCCCAGCATGTTTACAAAGGAATGTCTGATTCCTTCAATAGATGGTCTTCCACAAGTCTTGCAAGTTACGTCCACAGGAGAAACTAATCCGGCACAAGAACAGGAGGGTGTCTGCAAGTAAAGAAATATATGCACCGTCAATAAAACATAACCAACAGGCTATTTATTTGCTTAACTAGAAAACAATGTGGATGATATCACTAGACCTGGGTAACGAGTCGTGTCGAGTCGTGTTCGTGTCGTGTCAGTCGGGTTCGTGTCACAAATCATCCAATCCTAACCCGACCCATTTAGAATTCGTGTTTCTCGAGTCATGTCATTTTCGTGTTTCGTGTCAGAAATGCTCAACCCTAACCCATTAACTTCGTGTTCGGTTCGTGTCGTGTTATCGTGTTTGTTGTCTAACTCTATATAGAATTATAGATATACCATATATTATGTATATATGTTCGTGAAAATGGGTGACACAGATTAGTAACCGTGTTAGTCGTGTCAATTTCGTGTGTCGCGTGTTCAACCCGAACCCGACCCATTTAGAATTCGTGTTCTCGAGTCGTGTCATTTTCGTGTTTCGTGTCAGAAATGTTCAACCCTAACCCGCTAATTTCGTGTCCGGTTCGTGTCGTGTTATCGTGTCTCGTGTCTGTTGCCCAGCTCTAGATATCACTACTTTATAACTCCACCCATCTAGAATGCAACTCGCCGACACTCTCCTTGAATATGTTCAATGGAAAATACATTTCATAAAACTTTTAGTCCCTCTAAAGATCACTATCTACATGAGTGCTTGCAATTCATTTCTTGTACAATTACTAACAGCCTTAATGAAAACATGTCCAACATATTTTCAATTTATTATACTTCAACATTAATACAGATTACAGATTATGAAAAGCATTCTACCACTATAACTCACATAATTGACATTTTATATCTGCTTTGCAAATCAAAAATCCACCAAATTGTCAATAGATAAACGTTGCATACACTTGTTCCATCATGTTTTAATCAGGCACATAATGTACCCGCAAATCAAAAACCCATAAATGAACCCATCAACTAAGGAAGTGCTGACCTAGTAGACCGATTGGCAAAAAATGACTGGTAAAGGAAAAAATAAGAACACAAAACAGGAAGGCTAATATTTGACTACACTTGTAAAAATAATGCTATAGCTAATTACCATACATCAATTGAGGATGCACTCGATTTTGAGTTCGTGTTCAAAATTGCACATTGTACAAGCAAGCATGAGTTTGTCCAACATGCTTTTAAATATTAAAATATATTTTCACAGGAAACATCACCACTCCTATCAAAAATCAATCCTCCACTAAAAACCCAGAACAGGGATATCACTGGTTTTGAATTCTCGATCATAGAATGGAACATTAGAGCGCAGACCAACATATAGAGATTAGAGATCATAAAAAGCCACTCTACTTGTAAGGACAGACAGAAGACTCATCCAAACACCGAAAATCTTATGCCAACCCTGCTGGCCAATATATCTTCGAGAAAAA
>BPLS01000141.1:843343-916003 GCA_019656275.1 Rhododendron kiyosumense
AAAAAAAAAAAAAAACGAATTGCACGTATTAGGTGGAAGAAAATGATGTAAGCTCATGCCGGGTGATTCATTACAATTTTGGCAAAAATCGCAAGCTCCTCTTCAGGATTTCCAGTCATGAAGCATGGTTTTCTCCTACCTTCAGGCTATTCAAAAGGGATAGCACCTAACGGTTGCCCCTTCTTCCACCCTTGACTCAAAGTTGTCACTACACAACCAAATAAAATGGAGACTGATATATACAAATACGCTAACCAAAAGATTTCTTTTCGATCAGCCATGCTGACCAAAAGATGGGGAACACGTATATGCATGATGAAAAATAAGAGGTAAAATTAACAACAATTACCTAGCTGACCGAGAACCCCTTGCCCATTTTCCCCTGACTAATTGCCACTTTTAACTCGTCACTCAGATTAACATCCTTAACTCAGATGTTCAAAATCAAACCAACAATTTAGAGATGTTATGAGAGGGTTCATGCGCATCGCTCCCAAAAGTGAATCAGGAATCCTATCATCACAAAGATGAGGAATTGTATTCTGTTAGAGATGTCTTGAGCTTACCTTTTGAATTTTCCTCTATATATATCTTAATATCTCAACCTTTATACTAGGCCATAGCTAACTACTGCTTGCGTTATTCTTGACCACACCTAAAAGCGTTGTTATTTTAGTAGGAGACATGGATCCTCATCAATCCATTTGCTGTAATTAACGGTTTGGATTTGCTTATCGGGAAGAATTGGTAAGAATTGACGTGCAAATCCGAACCATTGGGCAGATTATTATTCATGTTTCAGTTAGTCTAGGCAAGGGCGGAGCCAGTAAGAGTCAAGGGGGGCAGCTGACCCCGCTGCCTCCCAAATTTTTTTAAAGATTGGTATAATTTTCTCCCAATTTTTACTTATTTGACCCCCTTAAAATTCATTTTTACCCCAACCTATATATAAAGGTTTTGTACTTAGGAAAAAGATGAGTCAAAATAGAATTTCCACCCACAAAAATTCCCAAAATGTCATTCTCGCTCTCAAGGTCAATTGTGAATCGAAGCTGTATTTTGTTATTAATATATATTTGCTTCTTGATTACAACAAATTAGTCTAAAGTCCAAAAGAAGAGGTCTCAAAGTAGATTCAGTCCAGCTTAAGTTTCAGTGATATGTAAAGTCCATTAATGAAAATATTTTGAAGTTTAAGGTCCGTGGAAAGACCAAATTGCCTTTAATGAAACAAAGGAGCTATACTTGTACTCCAAATCTTGTACCCATACACAAATATTTTCCCCAATAAAAAAGCTATGGATTTCTTGAAGATTTTTTTTTCGCATTTAAGATTGTACAACCCAATCCCTTAAATTATGGAGGAGAGAGAGAGAGAGAATCTGAGAGATAAGATTTCCACTACCTCCCACATGCACCATCATCATGACCCACCTAGGGTAGTTATGAGAGAGAGTGGTGAGCAAGAAAATTTAAGAGAGAGAGAGAGGAGAACCGGTTTGGGGCGAGAGAGGGAGAGGCCTTGGTTCCCTATAAATACCTCCATCCTCCTTGCATTTCTTTCACACCTCACCTCTTTCATTTCTTCTTCTTTTCTTGCATTTGTTTGAGTGTTTTTTTTTTGAAGAGTGAAAGTGAGAGAGGGAGGGTTCGGCAAAGAGGGAGAGAGAAGGAAAAAAAAAAAAAATAGTTCAAAGCCCACCACCTTTCAGCCACCTCATCACCAACTTCTCATATTTATTCTAAGATTTTTACGATTACTCGATCAATTCGAAGCCGAACGAAGCTGCGTTGCCCAAATTTCGATCCAAGCGTTTCCGTAGCCCACTACTACAGACAAGAAGAACGGTAGAAACCTCCTACCTACTCACCTAAATATAGTAGTGCTACATATTCATTGATTTTAAAAAGTATTGATCTGGATAATTTTATAATTATCCGCATAATTAGCTTGTTGGAAAATAATTAAAAATGTTAAAGTCAATATAATTTTTGTTGTATTATGGAAACTAGGTTTTCATGATAATTGCTTGTAAGAAAAGAAGCATAGCTCCTGGAATTTTTTTTTGGAAAGATAACCACGAAAGGAAAAGAAGTTGCTAGCCTACTGTTATGTTTGTGGTTAGTATTAAAAAGCATGCTTAGGACTTGATTAATGAAAATTGTACTTGATTGTTTTTGCATGACAAACTTACTGTTGTGATGAAAAAAAAAAAAAGAGGAACATAGAAATCGACAAATGCTAGGAATATTGCTAGTGAGTAATGTTAATTTTTGAAGAGCATGAAAGATAGGACTTATTTAAATGATTTTAGTAGTGCTAAGGGAAATTATGTGAGCGCATCGATATGATCATGCATGTTTACGAGACACGAGAAATGAGAAATGAAAGACAAAATACGAAATACGAAAAGCAATTGAAAAGATTAATGATTGTGCGAGCATGAGAGCCCGATGGGATCAGTAAAGCTGGTCAGCGGAATCATGGCTCAGGTGTGCATGTGTGAGCATGAGAATCCAATGGAATCTAAAAAAATGGTTAGCGGAATCATGGCTCAGGTGTGCGTGTGTGAGCATGAGAGCCCGATGGAATCTGAAATGGTTAGCGGAATCATGGTTCGGATGTGTGTGACCTAGGAGCCCGATGGAATCTGAAAGGGTGGTTAGCGGAACTAGTGTCGTGTAAAAAATGGTGAAAGAACCAATGAAATGAATAAGACTGAGAGCCCGATAGAATCTAAAAGAGACGGTTAGCGAAATCAGTGCTTTTGGGTGGAACAAATTAGTCTGGGAGCCCGATGGAATCTGAAAGACGGTTAGCGGAACCAGTGGTCGATAAAATAAAATGGAAAGTGAAATCAATATTAATGAAATGATGACACGAATTACAATACATTGCGTGACTCTGAAAAGACATTGACACTTTTGTTGAATTGTTATTTATATGTTGAACTGTTAAATCTTTTGAGTTTTACTTGTAAAGTTATATATTATTTTTGCTAAAGCATGGGACATAGGGGTAGGAGTTAGGTATGGAGTTTAATTGCTCACGGTGTTACTTTTTGTGGTCCTCACATCTTATGCCAGAGTTTAGAGATATACAGGTGTAGTCCTGACATTCTTTTTTTTCTTTTTTTTTGTGGGGGTATCGCGGTATTACTACAAACAACCCTTTTGGTCTTGAAATCCCGTTGGGCCGACATGTGATTTGCGATGGGCTTTTCCCTCGGCCTATAGGATCGATGGGCTTTTTGCTTGCCCCATTTGACTGATTAATGGCCTACTCGATTTATTTGGTTCATAAGGCCTGCATTTCCATTCTAGTTCATACAAAAAAGAAAGACAACAAAATAGAGCAGATATTAATAAGAAAAATGTGAAAATCACTACCCTTTATGATATGCGAAAAAGAAAGAAAAATGAACGAAGAACGTAACTTGTTTCATACTTCACTTAATTGCTAATGGCAATGCCCTTACACATAAAATGGTACACAACTTTGGCACCTTGGCCTTGGGCATTCCTGCAAATTAGGGCTGAATGTAGGCTGTAGCTATTGAACTCCAACGGACCGGCCTCTGTGTCACAAAAGTGGGTTCAAGAATGCAAATGGTTGAGGAGCATGACGTTTCCCTTTTTCCTTGCTCGCATTTCATCTCAGTTAACTTCATTCTAAGAGTCAATTACCCTGTTAAGCTCTTCACAATCCCTATGAGCTCTTTGAACAGTTGAGGATTTCATGCGAACAAACATGGTTACCACTTCTTGTAACAAGCCATTAGAACTTAGAAGCCAACACTAATTTTCTGAAGTATATCATAAACTTGCAGAATTGAAGCTAGAATCAGGACAAATGTCAATTAATTGAATGAAACCAAAGGGTCCTAAGAATGAAACTCTAACTCTAGATATACTACACTACAGTCAATCAATTGACTGATGAACAAACAAGGAATACTCCATTGATAATCTGTATTGCAGAACCAACCCTGCAAAATACTGATAATACGCATCTAGTACTCATATAGGATTAAAAGGATCATTGCTTTGGCAATTTTGGAGTCTCCATCAACATGAATTCTGGGTAGTTGCGCCACTTAATAAAAGGCTTGGGTGATTTCAGATTTCGACAAGGAGTTTGTTCGCTAGGCATCTCAGTCTTGTTCCATTGAGATCGATCTTCAAACAGGAGTTCAGGCATCTCTTCCATCTCCAAGTACCCTTTTGGGGAACCCTCAGGCTAAAACAAGAAATATTGGGATAAAAGAATCAAAACGTTAAAGAAAAGGAAAATACGCAGACATTACATTTATAGAAGGGCAATGAGTCTGCATTCCTCACCTTCAATTTCCTTGAAAGTGGAGAAGCTATCTGCGTGGAATTATCTATACCCAAAAACCAAAAAAAGCAATGTAAGGCTAAGTAGGTTTCTCAAAAGCAAATGATAAAGAAACAAAAAAAAGAAAAGAAAAAAGAGAGAAGTCCGACAAGACTCCTAAGTACCGTTAGCTAGTTCAATTGTCTCCAGAAAATAATGCATGTCCACGGCCTTCCTTTGTGCTTTAATGCATTCTGGATGATTATGCAGAAACTGTTCCTCCACAAAATGCGGAAGAATTTGTTCCTCTAAAACAGCACTCAACTTCTTATCATGGTTCTCTTTTGATGCCTGATGCATATGAGGCTTGGCAGAGTTTGTGAGGTCACTAAGTGCTTTCCTGCCACCAAAAACTTGCCCTTTCTCTAGGGCCTTAGAAATATTGGTCCTTCCTCCAAAAGATTTCAATTTAGAGGGATCAATATCTTCACCATGAGATATTGCATTCCTTGAGTTGTGCTTCTTCGATGGCTGAAGTGTGGAAGGCCTCCCTGAATTTGATATATCATTGAGTGCTTTCCTTCCACCAAGCCCCTCTCCTTGCTTCTGTGCCTTGGAAACGTTGGACTTTACTCCAAGAGGAGCCACTATAACGCATAGCAAAGTTAAACTATACATGAGATACCAGAATGCGAAGGCCTATAGAAAAACACAGGGGAAAAGAAATATCCAGTACCGTCAAAGTGAATATTTAAATTCTGGTCTTGAATCAAGCCTCCTTGTCTTGTCATCAACGCTTTTTGCAGGTAAATATCAATTTATTGCTCTGCAATTGACAGGGTTCTGAGTCACACATAAGCCCTCTACAAATAAACCAAAGAACAAACCTTTTTATAGCTGCTATTACTTCGACATAAACTAATGAAGATCAAACAAAATCTGATCCCAAAGGAACGGGTTAATCTGTTATCCATATCAGTTAAATTTAAACTCTTTATAGCTACAATTACTTCTTGCACTAAACAATGAAAACCATACATAATGTGATCAATATATTTCTTATTGTGTTTTGACCACCAAAGAGGGTAGAAAACCTGAATAATTGCAGATACTTAAAGGGGGCTATAAGATTCCATACTTGCTCGCTTTTCGTTAACTAGCTGGCACAATTTGCAAGCAACAACCGACTAAAGTGTCAAAAGCAATCCAAGATTGTGTGCATTTAGGAATCAAACATTGAACAGTTCTCGCAAATGGTAATAGGATCGAATTCAACCACATCATTCAACCATATGCAAAATGGTTGAAGGTATATGAAATTCATATAAGTCCCAAGAAAGAGGCTGTACAAACCTGAACCCAATATCTCAAATCACATAAATTCCTCAATTGCCACTTCTCCATGGCACCCTTGGGCTTTTCAATTTTCATAGGACATATAGTCACCTATTAGATGTGTTTCAAGAACATACTCTAACGCTTCAATTGTCCACAACTTCTAAAACTTCAATGATTCATTTCAAGTGTCTATAATATCCAGAAGGCCAGGATTCCCAAATGGAATTGATTAAATTGAAATCCCAACACAAATTATCCCCTTGTCCCATTTAGTTGCAACGCACACGCATTGATTCCGAGAAAAGAAAAAACAATATTTTTTGGGCAATGTTCACAATTAATGCTCACAAAGAAGAAAAACACCCAAATGATCAATCTTGGAAACTAGGGAACAAAGCTAGGGTTTCAAAAAGTGAAAAATCAGCAATAAGACCAATCAAGAAACAACACACAGTGCCCAATGAACAGAGTTCATGCTAGTATTTGACTGAACAAAAACAAAAAAAGAATCGTAATTATCTGATTGCTCAACAAGGAAACAAAGAGGAAAACATATATTAGACAAAAAGACGTAGAACTTTGAAATCAAACATAGATATGAAGCTAGGGTTTGAGATAGAGAACTCACGGGCGACCAGATTTGAGATCTTTCTTGATTGCAGAATGGAGTTTTCTTGGGCTCTCCAATTGAATCGTTTGTTCAGTTTTTTAATTTGATCTCTTGTTCTTTTCGTATGCAATGTAGTTTTCTAGACGGCCTTCAAATTGGGTTCGCCTGTGTATGAGAAGCAGTGGAGTTCCAACGGTCAAATTTCTTGCTTGCCTAAACGCTCCCATGGGTTTGGAATGTTCAGCAAACAACGAACACTTCTCTCTTTCCTTTACAGAAAGACTACTGTTACAGTAGTATGCGCACAGATAGCGCGTACAGCGCGCTTTTTGGCCCGTCTCGGGTCCAAGAAAGATAATCGGAGCCACTCATTTTGTTTAAGATTTTTATGAAAAATCATTTCCATCCGACATCAATAAGGGCGTTTCCGAAACCTCCAAAATTGCTTCAGAAGTTAGGCTAAATTCTAAAGTGATTAGCCTAACTTCTGAAGCGATTTTGGACGTCTCGTAAATGCCTTTATCGATGTTGAATAGAGATAATTTTTTACGGAAACCTTAAACAAAATATATTGAACAAAATGAGTGATTCCAATTATCTTTGTTAGACCCAAGATGGACCAAAAAATGTATTGTACGCTCTGTCTGTATGCGTACTACCGTACCAGTAGCAGCTCTCTTTACTTTATCCACTTGACCGAACCCTTCAAGTTTCACTAATGTTAGCCTACAAATAACGGATTTGTTTGCCTTTATCTATCTACAAATAACAACGTACTCCATGTGAAGGAGAGAAAATGCATCACTCAGTAGCAGAATTAGGATTTTGATTCTGAAGGCATCGGCTTAGCAAACATATTTTTTATTAGAACGAATACTTATTATCTCATAGTAAAATTTTTATTTTTCAATACATTACATTTGTATATTGAAATGATTATAACCTATTATAGTTAAAGTATACCAATCATTTTTTTTTTTTTTCTTGAAGCTACTTTGATTGTCACGTGTTTTTTCATTTATGAAAGAAATTGATAAATGAGAATGTAAAATGCCTGATTTTTCATCAAATCAAACCGAAATTATTAAGATTATAAGTAGCTATACACGAATAATTATTAATAATATTCAAAATCAAGTAAATATACAAAATAAAAATCTTGAACGTGGGAAATCGGGGGGCCTCTACCCCAACATAGCTTCACCCCTGTTTAGCAACACGCCAAGCTGGACAACACACTCATACTATTTCTTTCGTCTTATTTTATTTATTTATTTTTGAAAAAAATGAAAGTGCATGTTTGGTATCCTATCACATTTGTCATTAACCATTACTCCATCACACCACACCGTTATTTGCAGGGAACCTTCTACATCTATCTCGGAATCAAAGCTAAAATCTAACCACATGTAAGTGGTGTTACTAATATGTTTAGCCCCAATGATGAGCCTTGTCCAACCAAATTTAAATTGTCAACTATTGAACCAATCCCTTATTGGTTACACCCTCATGTTTCATTTAGTATTTGGGATTACTCATGGATGGCCTGGGATTATGAGCATTGGGCAATGTAACAATTAATGGACTAAAAATGGTATTTGAACGTTCTAAAAAGGGCCCGAGGCCCATCTGATTCTCTTTTTCCCCACGGAAAAGGCCCATCTGATTCAGTGCTCTTTTTCCGTCGAGTAGTATCACTAACTAGTGCATGCTCGTGCCTAAAGGCACGACGCAACACGTTTCGGTCATATGCTTGGCGATAGGGGAGAGAGCAAGAGAAAGGGATGTGCTGGTGCTGTAATGATTTGATCACATTGTTACATAGAAAAAGGGATGTGCTGGTCCTGTAGTAATCTGATCAAATAATACCATTCAAACGAAAGAATAACAAAGTCCACAACAAATTTAATTTATTTATTTTTAAAGCTCGGAGAGGGTTGAGGGGAATGACAATTTTCTTAGGCTGGATCATGCGTCAATTTATATTAATAGATATATCGACTTGTAGGTTAAACCTTGTATTTTTTTTTACCGAGATAGTTATTTACTCAGACAACTATGTTCTTTTCGGAGGCATAAAAAAATTGTCTTTCGGAGAGATGGTTGGTTGAGTAGTTCATAGGTTACTCCATAAATCTGTTAGGAAGCAAAGTTTCAAAATCCGAAATGGACCAACTGATTCATCGTCAACCGGCCACTAGCTCCACTCTGCTCCAATCCAGTCAGCATTGGTGTTGAAACCCAAGTTGAATTGCTCGGAACCGATGACCTGAGAGCATTTACAATGGATTTACTAACTAGTGTTTTAATTGTATATGTTAAGACTTAACAAACGAAAATATAATTTTTGTGCCACAATTCTTGTATTAGTTTGTATGTTACAATGTGTTCAATCTTGTAGTGTGTCAAGTTTGACAACTATACTAGCAAACAATAAATGGGTCCCACCTCTACGATTTAAACTCCAACCATAAAATAAATGTCTACTACTTATAATACACACTTGTGGAATTCATTTTTTATTCTAACAAATATTTTAACACACAAATTTATCAAACTCATTTTTATTTTAACACACAAATATATATATATCAAACCCATTGCTGATGCTACGATTGATGCGGCCCCAGCTCAAAAGAAACGGTTGGACCAACTTATAAGGCAAACCATGTAACATTTCATGCCACGTAGCACTTACTAAACCAAGAACAAGTCTTTGAAAAATTATTACTAATTGTTTTTGAAGCACAGTTATGTGATGCTCCAAGAGCCTTTTTCACCACACATTAGTGTAATCTCCACCTTTAAATGACTCTCACACAAATATATGGCAAAAACTACTCCTGAAACACCAGATGTAAGTGCTTCAAGAGCATTGAATAATCATTCCTTAGCTTTTACATTACCAAATGAGGTGAACGTGTTCCTGTAGTTACCGATGTGGGACTTATGGTAATGGCCTATCACCTTCAGAAAGGAACAGAAACTCACATTTCTTCTTTTCGTTTAGATCACCTTGTAAATTAACATTGAATACAAATATTTCCGCTCTTAATTTAAATTTCTTAGATGGTATTTCTTTTGGTTACACCTTTCTACTTTTAATTATATAATTTGTGACATAGATCATTATGACGTCACGGCTCAATTCTAGTTCAACCACGGTAGAACCAATAATCCGTCCACCCAATTTTGTTTGCGATTCACTCCAATTTTTGATTGTCACAACATTGTTAAGAAGTATCAATCTAATTAAATCATAGCCATTTGTAAGAACCTCACCACATCTACATTGGACTCAATTAAACGTCTCACCACGTGCTACAAGCGGGAGAGAGTACGCTTAGTTCAGGCCAGACTTGAACAGACTCATTGAACCTACCACTTGTGAATCTTTTTCAAATGTGGCCGGCTTGCTAAAAACCCATTTAACAACAAACTAAACTTGAGGACAATGTAAAAAACTCGTTAATTGTTTAAATTAAGTTCGAACTTTACAATCATCACAAAAAACTGTACTACTTTAAAAAAAAAAAAAAAAAAGTTACACTGCCGCTAGTGATGGGATAGTAATAAAACTCACTTAAGATCTAGTTGAATATTTATTAATTCAAGTCGCGGGACGTCTCTCCTTCTTGTCGAGTAATAAATAAACTTATCCCAAGTACATTTTCAAAGCTCATCACATTCTAAAATCGAATGTAAACAACTCATTCGGGTCGGGAATTAGAAGACTGGTTTTTGCACTCTGATGGGCTTCTGTGATTACATCTGATTTGCTACATTTGACTCTTCCCCCGAAAAAAAAAAGATAGGTTAACACAACGGTCGAAGAGCGGAGGGGTATGAAAGTTCCATTTCAAAGAAGGACGACGACATTATTCAACTAATCTCGACGCGTTTACCGTTCCATATCCACCAATGTGAGAATTTCGGTAACAATCACTAGAGGGGCCTCCCAAACACCTTACTCGACGGGCCATGTCAAGTTTCTCAAAATGGGCCAAGGTAGGATTAGATAGGTGGGTAAAAGAATGGTTATGGGTGGATAATTATCCTATCCGCAACGTGGTTGCTTACCCGCAAAGGAGAAAGAGCTCAAAAAATCCACCACCACTGAAAAAATATCCACCCAACTTTCACATTCTTGCGGATCAAAAAAAAACTTTCACATTCTTTTATTTTTTGTTAGGTAGGGTGTCCCGGACCAACTTACTCGTATCTCGGACTAAAACCTGCAACCCCACCCACAGCCGCACGCATGAGTGAGGTGGCTCCAAGAGTTGTTGGCAAGGAAAATCGAACCTGAGACCTTAAGATGGAGCAAACACCTAAGTCTCAGGCCAAGACTACTTGGACAACTCCTCGTGGGTTGCTTCTTTCACATTGTTTGGACACCATTCACTTTCCCTTAGCGATTCAATATTGTGCCTTTCCCCTCCTCCATTCAATATGGTTTTCAATTTCTACCCATATAAAGTCATTAATTTTGACAGCTGAATCCCATTTAATTTTCACTTTACTTGTTTGTCTCCTTTATATGCGGTTTTCCTACTCTCTCACAGTGCACTTGATGAACGTTCATAAGTTACTGGTCGAATGTCTTTACTTTTCCATCCCCTTGCAAAATGCCCTGTCCCTCAAACATTACTATGTACTCCCGCTGTTCCGGTTTGTTTATCCTCTTTTTGACTTTTTGAGAGCGTTTGACCTCTCAAAGAATTATCTATAATTTTCAATTCGTAATATTTTTAATATGTAATATGAATCTTGTTTGATAGATCTCAATTAGTTTTATTATACAAAATCTTTAAAATCATAAAAAATATTATAAAATGTAAGATATAAATATATTTTTGAAAGACACAAATTTCAAAAATTGGACAAACAAATTGGGATGGAGGGAGTATTAATTTGGGGAGAATTAAGAGAGATACTATATCAATGGATCAGAAAAAGAGAGAGATTATTATTATTATATATCTTTTAGAATTACAAGGTTTTTTTTTATGCTAATTTCCTTGCAAAAAATATACTCCATCCAACCTACTTTTTGGTAATATATTCTAGCAAAAAAATGTTAAAATCTTTTGTCCTTCGGAGTTCCTCCACCATCCTAAAAAGATTGCATGGTAGAACAAAAGCTTTTTAAAAAAATGCATTTTGTGACCAAAAAAACAAAAATTAAAAGAACTAATTCATATCTAGTAACTTTTGAATTTTTTTTGACGAAACGTATAATATTCACGTTCTCATTTTACTGACCGGCCAAATTTTTTTTTAGGGCAACGTAAAACAGAAAGAAAAATGGGCTTCAAGAAATTATGCGCAAGCATGTAAATGCGATTGGCAGCTCTCTCACAACCACGTACTGTGCTGTGCCCTTAAGGGACAACACGGTGCTATCCCAGGGCCCGCTTCAGTCTCGCTTCGATGATTGAAAACGTTCACTTCGTAGAGTTTGTCGAGTAGAACAACCAGGTAAAAAATCAGCTTGATCGGATATTATTAAGTGCCTGATTAAAATATTTTTATTTTGAAAAGAATGAATCTGAAACACTGGATCAAATCCACTAGATTCCATTATTGGCAAGTTGTATGTGCTCGAATCAGGCACTTAATGATATTCGATAGAGCTGAGTTTTTGCATGGTTGTTCTATTTGATGATCTCTACGATGTGAATGTTTCCAATCGTTGAAACGAGACCTAAGTGGGCCCCACATAGCCGGGACAGCACTGTACTGTCCCTTGGAGGGCACAGCACGGCTCCTGGTTCCCTTTTTCACAACCATATTCAATTCAAACTCGACTGGTTTGATCTCTACTCTGAAAAATCCAGGCCCAGAAAAGAGTTATTAACCCAGTACTCGAGAGAAGTAAATAGTTCACCATAACATTCACCTTAAAAAACTCCAATGGTTGCATCATTTTCTGGGCCAATGGGGTTATCCAGTCATTAACTTCAGGCCACCGGAATTAATCGAATTACACATACATTGGCCTAGACATCCGGGTTATCGAAAAGAAAAACGGTGTAACATTAGCACATTTTGAGGATGATGATGCATAGGAGCAAGTTCATCGGTGGATGTTAAAATGATGTTGTCAAATTCATGGTTTAGCTTGTCATAGTGTTCAAAAGCTTAAAAAAATACTTACAATGTTGCTGCACCGACTCTGGGATATTTTGGCTCAATCACGAATTCAAACTATTGAATTATATAAAACCATAAAAAATAGTGATGTTGCTGCACCAGTTTACTGCTATTGTGGCACAATCTCATATTCAAACCATTGAATTAAACTCATCTCATTTTTTCGGTAATGCGGTAAATCAAATTGGCAAAGTTTTGGCCTGGTTCGTTTTGATACTTTACTTTGTTTTAATTTTGTTTTCCAATCATTACCCTATTTTTCTAATTATTAATTTTATTTCTCTCTATCTCTCTCTCCAATCATTACCTATTTCTCTCTCCACCCACTACCAAAACTAAAATACCCAAAGTTGCTAACGAATTTTTAGTATCAGAAAAGATGAGTTTGTCACTTTTTGTTCGCCCTATCCTTCTCACAATGACAGTAAACTTTTGTTTTAAATCACCTGTATTATGGGCTTATCTCAACATATAAAGCTTTTTTCTTTTCAGGAAACAATATGGTAATGTGTATATATACTAAATAGTTACAAAAGAATCGCCACTCTCGAAAATACAACAAGAACTTAGAATGTCCGAACAGAAAAACAAAATACAAGTAAGTGAAAATCTTAAAAAAGAACTTGACAACTAGTACAATGTTAGAAACCACTAATTCGGTCGTGGACGTGGCCGGAGGAAGTTGGAGAAATCACATCCGCGCTGGAGCTCATCGCCTGGTGCTACCACAATTGCTATTGGAATACCCATTATCCCGTCACCAAGACTTATTAGATCCAAGAGCCAAACAAGCCATAAGTTTTCTATTTCTTCTCCGGGAGAAATGAATAACTGTAACTTATTTCTGGTTTCGCACAATCTCGGCCATTCATTTCGGCAATCAATGATTGAGATCTATTTTTTAATTTTGAACGATAACAATTAATTTTTACCAATTAAAATTGATTTTTAATCCGAACTGTCCAAAATACTTTTGGATGCAAGCGATTAAGCACCGTAAACTTTATTTATGAGCTGCTTCGTAAAGATGTTTTTCTCCTCCTTTCTTCAGAAGGTGAGAGCATTAATGAGAAACCCATCACGATCTCCTACCCCCACCCATCAACGAGGAGACCCATTACCAAAGTGACAACAACAATATAAAGTGTACACTTTCCACAGGCCTACACGTATTTACAGTTCGCTAGTGGAATCGCATTCTATTACAAAATATTCAAATTAAATTACTGTATACGAGTAATAATTGAAATGACTAAAATTATACGTCTTTTATGCCAAAAATTCATGTGCCTTTGCGCTAAAAAAAATTTCGGCCGTTAAATTTAAAATATTAAAAAAATTACATAATTCAACAGTCGAAAAACTTCTCGGCAAAGAAATTTTCGGGATACAGGAAATCGGATCCGTGAAAGACAAACAAATACAAGTAGAATCAAAGCTTAACACGCGAGCGAACGTCAAATCGAATGTACCTGTTTAACAAAACAATTACGTAATATGCATTAGAAAAACAATAGTAATAGTAAAACGAAAAGTGGGTATGGAAGCCAATAAAATAAAAAACAATAATACTTATATTGAAAACTACCTAAAAACGACACCTACCGTACGAATAAGTATAATCTAAAGCGGAGCCCTCTATTGGCGCTGAGCTCAATTCATCATTCATGCAAGTCTTTTTCCATTCAATTTACTTAATTAGCCAAGAAAACAAAAAAAAAGTCAGTCTTTTTCTAGTATTTCTTTTTCACCAAATAATAATTAAGAAGAGACAATCAATCAGCGTAACAACCTCCTTTGGAAATGATCGAAGGAGTATCAAACCATTAACTTATGGTTGGGAAATGCTACATATTGCGAGATAGCTGCCGTTCTAGAGGACCTATTTTGTCTCCACAATTCTAATAAAGTGTATGAATTAATAAACGTGTGATTCACAAGACTATTACTGCAAGTGGATTCAAAATCAGGATTGCATGAAAAGGGAGGAAGTTTCACCTCTTAAACTCTTATCTTTACTGTACTTTCAATTGGGGAGAACAAGACAGTCAAATTTAGATTCATTTCCTTGCAACCAAACCTGTTTTTTTTTGTACTAAATTCATAGTTTAAAAGAAAAACTTGCATTCTTCTTCTTTCCATACTTTGAAAAACAAGACAAGAGACAAAAAGAGAGAAAGGCACATGCCATCGAGTTGAAGTAATAGTTTTTTTTTTTTTTAATAAAAACATGTTTTGGTCAGTTTGCGCGCATCTCAACAAAATTTCGAGACTCTAAAAATAAAGACTGGGGCATAACCCCCAATATTCGCAATATCTGACCTCCGTAGAAATAGAACATGCGATCTTAATGAGGAGCACTTATTATTTTCTTACAACCATTTGACCAAGCCCCGTGGGGTTTGAGTTTTAAGTAATTGTTCCCCATATGAATCCATACAAGTCAAGAAAATGCAAAATACTACTTCACACCTTAATCCCATGCCATTTGCGAGTCAAGCAAATGCAAAATTCTACTTTCACACCTTAATCCCAATGCCATTTGCCGATATGAATCCATACAAGTCATTAAAAGCGAATTCAAATTAAAATACTCCTTTTCATACCTTTTCCCATTTGGGTATTAAAATAGTACTTACTACAAGTTAGCGAATACTTTTTTATCAGCTCACATCCAAACAAGCCGCTAGTTTTAATTTATTTGTTTAGTGTGCCTTTCTTTCATGGAAAAGGCTGTATGATACTGTATTAACATTCATCCAATGATACACATTTTTTTATATACTATTTATTATTATCAACGCGGAAAAATTAACGAGCGAATAGTTACTTTCCCATACAAATTGGCGGTCCATGAAACCCAATAAAATAAGAAAATACTATAAAGTACCCATGAAGCGAAAGGCGGTCTGCAAAAGCCAATGAATTAAGTACACGTAACCGGATCACATCTAAAAATTACCTAAAAAAAAACAGACGAACCATAGACAGAGAAAAAGAAGAAGAAGAAGAAGATATATAATCTATTGAGTGGAGCCCTCAATGCCACTTATAATGTGAGCTCATCTCATATAAGTCAAGCAAATTCGGGAAAATTACTATTTGCCCCTTACTTGAAAAGCATTACACAGGTTTCCTCACATCCAAACACGCCGCTAACTTAGTTCGTTTGGTGGGTCCCTTTTTTTTTTTTTTTTTCCCCACGAAAAAGCATCAGATAATATTACAATTAATTACTCTCCCATAATATAATTCTCCCAATGAGAGAGAAAGAGGAGAGAGAGAGAGAGAGTTAACGCCAAGCAGATGCAACTGAGAGTGTGCGTCCCATCCAACCAAAGCAGATCCCACCGCTCTCTTCCTTCACGGTAAAACCCGGGTTGCCACACGTCTCCGAGTTGAGCCGGACACGTAGCGAGTCAGCGACGCTCTGACCCAGCGGCTTCAACGCAAACCCGGCCATGCCCATCCGGGCCCGCCACTTGCCAAACACTTCGCACCTTTCCACGCGGTCCCTCCCCTCGCACGCAACCGAGTTGGCCGCCCTCCGGCCCAGCCCTTCCTCGATCCTGACCCGGTCCGAGTTCTCCCTCCCCGCCGTCGCCTCCAGCGAGTCGAACAGCGCCCCGTAGTATCCGCACGCCTCCGCCACGCGCACCGAGAACGGCGCCGTGTTCCCGTTCATCTCCTGCTCCACCATCGTCACCACCGCCGGGACCAGCCCCTTCACGCGGCGGAGCAGCTCGTCGCGCAGGTTCTCCGTCGTGACGCTCTCGTCCGGCAGCTTGTACAGCTTGAACGCCAAGTTCACCGCCAAAACCTCACCCTCCTCCACGCCGAGTTTCTCCGGACTCAGATCAGTTACCTTCAGAGATAGAACATTGAAATCGAACCTAATTCCGTTTTTAGCGGCCAGCGATTTAAGTACGTCTCCGACACGCTTCAACCTCTCTTCACCACCGTTTCCAAAATCCGCAAACGTCGTGATCCTCAAACTAACCGGATTATCGGCGGTACGACTGGCGAGCGTGTGAATCAAATGCAGGTACTGCCCGCCCTGCCCGACGTCGAAATCAACGACGTGGAGCTTGCAATTCTGTTGCTGCTGCGACGTCGCTTCGAGGATGGCGAGATTGGCGGCCATGAACCCTAGCTTCAAACACGGCGATTTCTCGTACAGCAACTGGGTGGACCCCACGTGGTCCTTCCCGTATAGCTCCGAGACCGGAGGGGGAAACTCCGCGGGGTTCACGCGCGACTTGAGGGCGGAGGCCATGTAAGCGGTTAACCTCTGCTCGGAAGTTCCCCTGACGTTGGACACATTTTTCAGGCGCGTGAGTATCTCGGCCGCGACCTCTGCCTTGCCTTCGGAGATAGCAGACGCGGCCTCCATCAGCGACTGCTTCGGGCAGGAAATCGGCGGGGACGCCGACGAGGACGAACACGACGACGAAGACGAGGTCGGAGAGGGCGAAATCGGCTTAATAAGATTCTGAATCGTTTCGGACCACTCGCTGTTTGTAACTACGGACACAGCATCACCCTCTCCTCCTTGTACGCCGTCGTTTTCGTCGTCGTCGTCTAATAGTTGTTTCTCGAGCTCCTGGAGCCGGTTCATCATGTGTTTCTTCTCCGATTCCTGCCCCGGCTCCTGCTTCACGGCGAATTTCGGATACGATGCCCCGGAAAAGTTAGGATTATTCAAAGAAAAAGAGTTAATCCCGTTACCAAACAAGATGGGTTGCTGGTAAGTGCGTTGAGGAATTGGCAAGCCGTAGCGGGAAGAAACAGAGGAGTTATTAGAGGAAATTGAGGAGGCGTCAGGGGAAATCGAGGCGGAGAAATCGACGGGGGGAGAGAGGGGAGATATCGGAGAAGGTTGTTGGAAAGTCCGTTGCTTTATGTTCCTGAAATAAAGCCCCACAGCCTGTTGTTGCTGGAGCTGTTGTTGCTGGTAGAGGTGGTTTTGTTGCTGTTGCTGCTGGTTTTGGAACTCGGCGAGAGAACGCTTCCCGATCAAATCGGGTCTCCGGTGGTGGATCTGCGAAGCCGGGTCGGTGAAAATACCCGCCGTGTAGAGATTCTGGGGAGTGTTTGTGGCCATGGATCGTCCCGTGAAACCGCCCGTGGTGTAGAAGTCGTGACCCGTCCCGGAGAATCCTGACGACATTCTGGCCGGTGAGAGAAAATTAGGAAGGACAATTACAACAAGCTTTGGTTTTTACACAAGCCCATTGTAGAGAGAGAGAGAGAGAGGGAGAGGGAGAGATTGGAGGGTGTGGGTGGTTTGAGGAGTTCCGCTTAAGCTAATGGATTGATTGTTATCATTATAACAGAGTTGTATAAGAGAGAGAGAGAGAGAGAGAGAGAGGTTTCCAACTGGCCCATTGCATCTCTGGTTTTGTGATTTCCGTGCGTTATTTTTGAGAAACCAGGCTAGTCTACGATCAGATGCACAGAAGTAGGTGAGGTCTAAACTCCTGACCGTTCGATTGTCCGAAATTTGGTCAATCGAACCCGATGAAGGGACACAATTCTGAATTATCCCTACGCAACAGGTACACCTCGTATGACATCCTATCAAAGCTCCGTCGGAGTTAGGAATTTACACTCTTCCCACGCAGAATATCACCGCGTGCAGCCCACGCACAACATATTTCACCCAGAGCGTGTGCGTCACGAGCATTTATTGAGTCTGGAACTAGCACTTTCCACCCCCTCTGAAAATGAGATGATCTTTATGCATGTTTGATCACGTCACCCTCAAAAGCACAATGACTTCCTCACAGCCAAGCGAGGACAGTCCCCTGCGAATCAATCGACGGTCCGTGAGAGTTTCAAACGTTACGGTGGCGTTACTTTTACGCAGGACGAATCTGGTTTGGCGAATTCGAATTCACCGCCGATAGCCGGTTGGTAGGCATGGGGGTGCGCGCACACGTGTCGGTGGACAACTGGCGTTTCGTCTGAAAAGAGAATTTTTTTTTTGGCCCAAAACCTAAAGGCTGTCTACGTTGGCAAAGCCCCAACCACTGATATGGAAATTACGCCACTTCCGACATCCAATTGGAATAATTTCAACGCATGATTATTACCAATAAGTAATAACCAAAGGAAAAATTAATAAATTTTCTACATCTAAAATAGTGCCGAATCGTATTGCTAAGTAAAATTTCCGGTCTATATTCCACTAAGCCCGTTCCACAATATCTACTTAAAAAATAAGTATTCATTTTACATATTTAAATTTAAAAATATTTTTTTGTATCGTTCAAAAGATCTCAATGAGATCTATCAAAAAAGATCCATATTGTTAGAAAAATTATTTGTATAAACACATTTTGAAGTATCTTTGAACTTGAAATTGCCTTCTTAAAAAATAAGTAGTTAAACAAAGTTCTGGAACACACCAAGGATTCTTACAAAAAATAAGTATTTATTTTATAATTTTTAAGTTAAAAATAATGAACTTATTTAAATAATTTTTTTGTTCAATATGGATCTCCTTGTTCGATAGATCTCTAATTTTTAAGCTTAAAAATAATGAACTTGCTGAAATAATTTTTTTTGCATTATGGATCTTCTTGTCCGACAAATTTTAATGAAATCCTTTGAACGATGTAAAAAAAAATTAAGTTCAAATATTATAAATAAATAATTATTTTTTAAGAATCCTAAGCGAAACAACACAGGGTTGCTACCCCAAATGACACAAATGCCATGGGGTTACGAAAATTACCTACCAATTATTCTGCTCAAAATGTTCTTAACACATTTTTATTTAGGCTACGTTTTGCAAAGAAATTTTTTAGCTTTATCAATGATATTACAAAAAAAATTTGGGTAAACATAAAAAAATTTCAATTTTCAATTTCTCTCTTCGAGGCGGACCAATAGGAGTAAAAAGTTTGTTGCAAAATGAAAAAACACAAAAAACTTTAAACAAGGACAAATCGAAAAAGCCCAAAACTCTCTTAACGGAACTTACCCTAAGGGATATTCTAGAACTCAAAATAAATCAGTGTTTCTCAAATTATTGATTCCCACATTTTACGCCGTCTTGTTTCCGGATATATCAAAATAAATATTATATTTTCTCATAAGAACACATTTAAATAGAACTTAAGTCTTTATTAATGCTTTCTTGGTTTAACTTCTTCAAGTTGGATTATATATACTAACTAAAAACTTCCCACTCCGAAGGACCAGGGATGAGTCAGTATGGGCGACAAGAAGAAAAGAAAACACTATTATTATATGTAAAAAAAAAATTCCTACGAAAGTATATAGGCTCGCCCCTTTATAGAATTTTGAAAAAAAAATATAATAGTAACTTTTGAAATACAAGGATACCAACATTAATTAGTAAGGGCTAAAATATAACAAAAAATAGAACTATAGGGTTAATATTATAAATATTCAAGTAATAAACTTCCATATTTCGTTAGATGTGTTTTATTTCTTTTTACTCTAAAATCTCAATGGCACACAAAATCCCCCCTCTCTCTCTTGGCACAAACATCCCCAACAGTTAAGACTTCAAAGGCAATTTCAAAAAAATAGCGACGAAGGAGAAGAGATTTGGAAATCCTAAGTAATTTTGGTGAAATTTAAGTTGTAAGTATGTCTTTTCCCAATTGTTGTTCTAGACTTCTACTAATTCTTTGTTTTTTGACTGGTAAAATCAAGTAACATTAAAGTTCATGTACCGAATTTGTCCAATTGTGATGAATGAAAAAAAAAAGATGAATAATAACGAAAAACAAGACACATACATCAAGGTCGATTCCATTAGTTAAACTGATTTATGTATTTAAGTTATTTTGAGTTTTAATATATTTACATGATTATGCATGTGTATTTATATATTTTTTCCGCATACACGATCGCCCTTACATGATGAAATTCCTGGCTCTGTCCCTGCAAAGCACGTACCATAGTGACCTTTGATGAGGGTCAGCTAACATTAAGCATTTAACTTGAAAGAGAATACTGTGAAGAAACAAACGTTTGATGGAAAGAAGTTTCTCGTTTACATAGAAAATGCACATGACGAATGAATCATATATAAAACTAGTACCAACCAAATGACATGAGTAACAGCCGTTTTTCATCTCGTCATGTCACAACTCAAGCGTGTAAAAAAGAATAAACTCAACAATTAAAACTGAGGCATGAGTCGCGTGACGTGACACTCTTTGTAAATGATAGTTTCACGTGACTTAACATAACAAAAAAACCGAAATTGCTATCCATCACTTCGTTATCATCTCTTTATATGCATTATAAGGACTAAACATTAATAGAACATTAATGTAGATGGCACATGTCAGCGATGTGTTAATTAATTTTGAAATCTTAATCGTCCTTTTTACACTTGAAAAAAGTGAGGCAAGGTAAGTCTTTAACTCAAGTTGGACATTGTCATCATTCACAAAACAGAGTCTCAGTTCAGCAAATTGAGCGGGAAAATAAGGCCGCTGATTTTGTCATTCACTTTTTTGTTAACGTCACTCCTCTGCAAGTGTATTTTTGCACCAAAAATACATTTACATGGGAGTAACAAAATCATTTTCCGAAAACAATAGTTTGTTTTTCTGACTGCGATGTCTAAAAATGAGCGAATAAATGGACAAAGGCAATTACTATTGGACGTGGTAGTAGCAACCAACACAAAGAAAGAGAAATGACAACATTTATTGGGACCCAGGGTACCACATATTAAATCCATAATACCTCTACATATATGTACTTGCTTCATCATACTCCTTTTCTGCTCTCCATTCCTTTATAACCTATATTGGGGTATTTCGTAATCGAAAATGTTAGGATACATAATTCATGGACCCAGTTTCATGCTCTGTACCAGTTCTCTTTTGGAATTGCTATAATCTCAAGGGATTAGCAAAGTAGGGATGAGAAAATAATAAGTAATTGACCATGATGAGATCACATGTTAGAATCCTATGGAAGACAATTATTTTAAAACTTGGGGCCACTGCCAATAGGGGGTTCTGTGCGGTCGTTTCTTTCAAGGCCCTGTAATCAATTGAGGTGCACGCAAACTGATACAGATTATAATAAATAAAAAAATTGCAATACCTTTTTATACACACATTGCTTGTACCATTTCTTACTCATCACATACAAGACAATGGGACCCACTCTAGTAAATACGAACTTCAAGACCAATGGAGTAAATTCAATAATTCTAACACCACACCCACTTACACACCCATTCACACACCCACACTCACAACAATGGTGGGGCCCACACACACTGGATGTGTAGTGTGTGCGGGCCCCACCATTGTTGTGAGTGTGGGTGTGTGAATGGGTGTGTAAGTGGGTGTGGTGGTAGAAGAACTCGAGTAAATTTTAGGCGCTAAACGGGTATATGTAACCTTTTCCTATTTAGGCGCTAAATACGAAGCACAATTGTTGTGACAACCTGCTCCAATCATCCTTGAAAATTTGTTGCCTAATCGCGGGACTCAAAACCTTAATTAAACTATGATGTACCATGTAGATGGTGGAACTCTACTACATTGGTAACCCACCGATGTGGGATTATTATGTGCTTACCAATATAGGATGCTACAATTGTATTACGCAATTGAAGAAGAAAAAAAAGTACGTAGCCCATGGTTTATCGTTGAATGGGCAATTTTATCAAGGTTTAATAACGTTCAGCACACAGATCCTTAGTCTTTACATACTATACGATAACGGAACTCACGCGAGTAAATAATGCGAGATCCATAGTGTTACTCTCATGGGTTAGAACTTTTGATAGTATGTAGTAACATCTTTCAATTTGAAGCAAAAAGAAAATGGAGTACAATTTGTAGTACTACTTGCTAACTCTTACAGAAAGTAGCTATACATGGCTTATATCATTATATGGGTGATTTTCACTAGGTTGATCAAAACAACACTAAGGGTAGCTTAGTTAAAACATATTGCTGTAGTGCTTATCCGGCCATCCATCTCGACAATGAACGGTTCATATTTATATATAAGAGCTCGAATTAAATTCGAACCATTTGTACCGAGATGGACGATCGAATCAATCGCACTACACGGTATATTGCTGCCGGTGCGCACTACTATGTTTCCCATTCCCCACAACTCATGAGGTAACTGATGACATTTTCTCTTAGTAAAGGTTGCGTGCAGGCAAAACTCATAGGAAGAATTGGTTAGCAACCAAAACACTATCGGAAAACCCACCACTCACAATTTCCTATCCTACGAATAGGCATTATATATAGTAGCAAGTGTCTTTCATACTCACTGACCCACCTGTCAAGCATGGGAGAAAAAATTGTGCTCTCACTTATCTCATGCCTAACCCAACCTCTCCCTCTGCCACACAAATCCTTTTCCATCTCCCCCAAAAAAGCTCTTTTATTAACTCCAAAGTTACCTAACTATTCCCCTAATATAACCCCAAAAAACTTGTCGCTCTTGCTTCGTACCCAATACTCCACCTAAGTTGTAACTAACCAATTATATAGTAATACTAGTTTTAACCCGTGCCTACGGCACTACGCATCTCTATTGGAAGAGGATGACGATTGTGTAATTTAGGTGAAAATCATGGGCACTTAACCGGGAAGTGAGAGAATGCACTACAGCCTTTGGATCAAATGAATCTAGCATGGGTGGGTGCCGACAGAAATGAATGGGATCCTCTCCGCCCCTTTGAGACTGTCTTGTCCGGATCGTTTCCAAGTCTATTTTGATGATCGAGACAACTGATTGAAATTTTAGATCTCGTCGAGAACATTAGATACGCAAAAAAAAATTCATGATTATCGGATATCTTTTGATGTGTTATTGAAACATATCTAGCTCTGGATAATATATTTGTATCCAGTGTTATACAATATTTTATGAACCAATTTTTCTTGAGAGAAATGTGTTCCAAAAATATATTCGACAATTAATATGCATGTGATTAACATGAAATTTGATGTGCACAATGTTCGTGGCGAGGTTTAAATATCAACGGTCTAAATCATCAAAATAAACTCGGGAAGGACCGTCCAATCCCTTTCCCACGGAGAAAAGGTAGTTTACCAAAATGCTCAAACGCCCAAAAAAATTGAAATAAGACGTGCATGCAACTACATATGCAAGTATGAACCAGCTTTGGGTTTTTTTTTTTTTTTTTTTGTGGAAAAAAAAGCCGTCCGTTACGAGAAGTTGGTGGAGTCGGCCTAACAAGAAAAACGAATCAGCCAAAAACTCGTGCGAACCGGGGGCAAAACGGTATATTTGCGCAGAGGATGTGGAGCCCTGTTTGGTTACGTTGTTGTTTTTTAAAATATGAATTGACTAGGAATTTGGATGGATAGTTTCTCTTCTTCTCTGTGTTGGATTCCATTAAAAAGAAAGAAAGAAATAAAGAAGCTTTACGCGCCTTCGGGAAACGTAGGTGGCAACGCGCACACCGGGGGCGGAGGGAGCAAGGGACAAGGGGGGGCGGCCGACCCCGCTGCCTCCCAAATTTTGTTAGAGATTGGTATAATTTTTACTCATTTGACCCCCCTTTAAAATTCATTTTCGCCCCAACCCATATATAAGGGTTTTGTACTTAGGAAAAAGAGGAGTCAAAATAGAATTTCTACCCACAAAAATTCTCAAAATGTCGTTCTTGCACTCTGAATCATACATAGTTCAATTTTCGACCCCACTGGACGAAAATCCTGGCTCCGCCCTTGCGCACACGAAATGCACACTTCTTGTTTGACGAGATCCTGGAGGGTTTTTGATGGGGACAGAGAGAGAGTTGTGTACAGGTAACTCGAGCCACCTGTCTATGATATCAACACTGAATATATTAATTTATTTATGCGCAACACTCTGTTTCACCCCTCCTCCGACCACGACACACAATTTTACCGTCCGTTTGGGTAGTCAATGGTCCGAATACACTCTTTTCCGAAAGAGTCTTCTAAAATCCAAACTGTGCAAAATACTTTTGAGCAATGAAATTGAGAGCCGTGAATTAGAGCACTAAAGGTAGACTTTCTTCTTTTTTTTTTGTTTGAGATCCGAGTTATTTTATTGACAGCTCAGTGAAAGGAAATGTCAAAAAAATCACATCTCATAAAGCAATTTTTAATATACTTTTATACATTTTGTACATATTTTAATACGGTGTAATTTTTTTTTTATTTTTACCTTAACAACAGTTCAATGAACTATTTTTTAACATTTTTCTTCACTTTTAAGGGTTCAAAATTTTTAGCAACACATTATTGTGCACACACTGTATTTAGAACCATTTCCATGTATATTAAACGACTCTAAACACAATTATATTCAGAATTGTATTTGAAAATTTGTTCCTAGCAGTCCTGTACATGAGTAGAGCTACCTTAATGTTTCTGCACGTTTTTTTTTGTTGGTTCTTTCCGAGTCCACTTCCACAATTGAAATGCGATCAGAATGATAAAAGGAAATCTCCAATCAAGAACCTTAAATTAGAAACGTCATGTCAAATGGATGAATTAACGTTTGCCAACTCCCGTCAAATTTTATACACAACAAAATATGGTGTCAAATCTTTTATTACCTTACTGTTCAAAACTTATTCAGGTTTGTAAAAGGGAAAAATTGACCTCCCTAAATTCAAGTTCAATGAGTCTGTTAAAAAAAACTGACCTCCCTAAATTCAAGTTTAATGTGGGTGATGCTTTATGAAATGTCAATGGCTCAATGGACAAAGATACGTACTTTCTTCATCCAATTATAGGCAACTGGGGGTGCGGTTCCACCGAATTCGCGACTAAAATTCAATATCTAAGTCGGCCGATCAAACAATTCGGAACATTACGTAGTGTGGTTGATTCTTTATTCTCCCCGTTAAAGAAAATGTTCTAAGTTCGAGTCCTCGTGAAAGAGATATTCGACTCTCGTTGTAATACCTAAAAACTAACTCATAATATTCTATCGGTTGGCAAAAAAAAAAAAAAAAATCAAACTATTTACTACCATTTATGTTTTTAATTATTACGAAGTCCACGTGTTTTCGATATAAGGTAGTCAGCTGTTTGTTGAGTGGGAAATCACTGGCCCTCACCATAATTGATAATTCACTGGAACGGCAAGTTTTGGTTCTACAAGGATATTGTTTTAATTACTTGTAGATAAAGGATAAGTAAATTATTATTCCTCAATAGGATCTTTAATATTCCATCTAATATAATAGAAGGTCAATTTACATATCTTTATCTGATTCTCTGGCCATGATATATATATCCAATCCAATCCAAACAAAAACATAATTACTAGTAGGGATGATATCGGTTCGGTTCGGTCGGTTTTTTCCCATATTTTGCACCGAACCGAACCTGTCGGTTTCCTTTTATACCAAACCGACACCGATCAAAACTTATGCAAAACCGTTCGGTTCGGTTCATCATTTACCGGTTCGGTTCGGTCGGTTTAGTCGGTTTTATCAACAATAATTATAAAGGGAAAATATTCTATAGAGAAATTTCAGAAATCCCTAATCTATGTAGCAGACGAGCTTGATTTACCAAGAGGCCTTCAAACGAGTTTGATTGTCGTTCTGATTATGGAGGAAAAGAAATGGGGAGAAAGAGAGGGAGACGATGAGAGAGAGGAGGTGACTGAGAGATTCGATGAGAGAGAGAAAATTGGGAGAGGGACGAAGAAAGAGGAAGGGGAGAGAGAGAGAGAGGTAGGTTCCAACTTCCATGGCTGCTTGGAGGAGATATCAGAGAATGGAAGAACTGAGATGTGGCGTGGAGATTGGAGAGGAAAATATTACGGTTAGGTATATATGACTAGATGAACGGCTAAGATTAAAGGGCTAAAAAATACCCACGTGATTATGTTCGGTTCGGTTCGGTGTTAATTTTGTACAAACCGAAACCGAACCGAACCGAAAAAACTTTAAAAAATGAAAACCGAACCGAACCAAACTCATATTTAAACCGACCGAATCTACTAAAAATCAATCGGTTCGGTCGATTGGTTCGGTTTTTCGGTTAAAATGATCACCCCTAATTACTAGTAAAAATTATGAAATTGCTTTGCGGTATCTATTATGTAAGATCCTATTTTATTTAGATAAATGATTTTATCACTCTTTTTTTTGTTAACGCCACTCCCTTACAAGTGTATTTTTACACCAAAAATACATTTGTAGGAAAATGGCGTTAACAAAAAAGGAAGTGGCAAAATCAGCGGCCTTTATTTACCAATCCAAGGAGTATTTGGGCATTTAATTTTCCTATTACTAGAACCATTCACAATCTACATTTACACTACCTTTGAAAATATGATTAATGTTAACTACTGCTGATAAAAGTTCAAGAACAATAATTAGGTTTTAGAAGAGAATGTTAAGTTTGAGGTTCAGAGTGAGTTTTTTTTTTTTAATTTAAAAAAATAGTGATGATTTGGAGTTGTCTTGAATACTAGTATTTTCTCTCGAGCATTATAGTGGATAATCAAAAGTTACCACATCTTCTTTTGGTTATCCGTTTAAATGGTTGCTAAGGTTAGTAATGTAGATATACACAATAACATAATCAAAATATTTCACATCAAATTTTTAACCTATAAAAATCTAAAATTGTCACCATATCAAACAATTTTTAAAAAAAATAGTTTTCAAACCAATAAAAACAGGTTATTAGAAATAGAAAATAGTTTTTTTTTAAAAAAAAGGATAGTTTTAAAAAAAATTAATAAAAAATAGTTTTATTGTTTTCGCAAAAATAACAAGAACTTCTTTTAAAAATGTAAGAGAGAGAGAGAGAATGTTTAGTTATTGGCACAAGATTATTAGTTTTAATTATCCAATGACCAAAATTTGATGAGTTGCTAAGAGGTTATTAAATTTGGTTATGCGAGCATTTTTTTGAGAAAATATTATTAATTTTAGCAACTCTATGATTTTTATTATTCCACTGTGGATGCTCTTACAAAAGATACTTACTCCATCCCCAAATAAGAAGCTAGTATTCCATTTTGCCACCCTAGGTTTTTTTTTTTTTTTTGAAAAGTTAATAAGAAAGAGTTTATACAATTACGATTTTTGTCTTTTTGAAAAGTTAATGGGTAAAGAGTTGATGGATAAAAATGGAAGATAATTTTGTAAAACGGAGGTAAAAAATTATGCGAATGACATTACGCAGAACGCTAATTTCAAAATGTAGTGTGAAATTTGGTAAACTAACCAAAAAAAAAAAAAAATGCTGGATTTTTTTATTCGGAAATCTGAAAAGTAACACGATTTTTCTTTAAAATTTTGTTTGGAATTGAAAAGTAGGAGTAGTAGCAAGTTGTGGAATCGAAGAATATGGTGCGGCGGGCCTACCGGCGGCAGACGGCTTGACGTCACGGGAACCGTCACCACCTTTGGGCTTATTTAAATAACGGAGCGCCGTAAATCAAAGTACTCGCATGCCAGGGCCTCAACCGTTGGATATGATGTGATAGGTTCGCCAGAGAAGTACGTGTCGATGAATAATTGGGTGATTGGAAGAAACGCCGTCAACGGCCGGACACGCGTTCTAAAACATGGTTGCTCGAATTAGTACGGCGTAGTTGTTTTTTTCCCTTCCTTTTTGGGCAGCTTATTGATAGACTCGTAGAAGGTATGGGCTAAAATCGTTTCGCTCTGATCTTTCGGCAAATTTCGCAACCAAACCGGTTAATTCAATTTGGCCCGCTGGAGGAGGGAGGTGGAGGCGGAGGTGGGAGGCGGCAGCTCCACCCCAACACAAACCCTAATGGTGGAACAGTAGAGAGAAGCGATAGCGTTATTTTGTAAAAAGAGTCTTTGGGTAGTGAAAAATATTGGTCTATCATCATGATTGATTGTTTTGAATCATAGTATATTATCACCGGTTCTGGATTCCCCTCCTCCCCTAACTTGATATCAAATTTTTTTAATAAAACTGTTTTTTGCCAATAAAAAAAATAGTCCACAATTGAGATAACCACATAGTGAAGGAAAGGAGAACAATGATATGCAGAGGCGGAGCCAGAAATTTCAATTGATTGGGTCAAAAATATTTTTTATATCCTAATCTAAAATGTAGTGATATTGAGATAAGATATTATTTATAAGGTAGATAGATTACACTAATAATCTAAGTTTACTTTACAATTGGCACCAAAGACTAAAGTATTATATTTTGGAAACAATGAATGATAGCCTCATTCGTTATATTATCAACTCTTGAAAGAAAGAAAACGCATGTGATTTTTAAACACTTGAAGCAAGTTGGTGCAATTTATCGAAAAATCTTAGCAACACAATTTCGCACACACATTGTATTTAGAATCATTTCCGTGTACACCAACCAACTCTATATAAACACAATTATATTCAAAATTGTATTTGAAATTGTATTTGAAATTTTTTTTCCTAGCAATCCTGTACATGAGTAGAGTTACCTTAATGTTTCTGTTCGGGTTTTTTTTTGGTTCTTTCCAAGTCCAGTTCCACAATTGCAACGCGATCAGAATGATAAAAGAAAATCTCCAATCAAGAATCTCAAATTAGAAATGTCATGTCAAATGGATGAATTAACGTCTGCCAACTCCTGTCAAATTTTATACACAACAAATATGGTGTCAAATCTTTTCGATCTTTATTACTTTATATATATATATATATATATATATATATATGTATTCTTCAAAACTCAATTCAGGTCTGTAAAATAAAAAAATTGACCAACCTAAATTCAAGTTCAATGAGTCTGTGATTTTTTTTTTTAACCTCCCTGAATTCCAGTTCAGTGTTGGTGATGCTCTATGAAACACGTACTCCTATTTTATATCAAAAAATGTCAATGGGGGACTCAATGGACAAAGATACGTACTTTCTTGAGTTTCTTCATCCAATTATAGGCAACTGGAGGTGCGGTTCATGTGCTTAGTATTAGTTTTATATTTTTATTTTCTGCGAACCTGATTTTGCTAGGTGAATTTGAAATAGAGTTGCACATACTGTGCTCTGATTGCCCTCTCTAATAGTTTGTCCGGTCTGTGGACGCCCATTTGCCCCAATAGGATTCCTCTCTCTTGTATAGGCTTTTGCCTCACAATCGAATACAACTTCTCATATTTGCAAAAAAAAAGGAAGGTGCAGTTCCACTTCCACCGAATTCATGACTAAAATTCAATACCTAAGTCAGCCAATCAAACAATTCCAAAAACCATGTAGCGACATAGCGTGGTTGGTTCCTTATTTTCCTTCTAAAGGAAACTGACCTAAGTTCGAGTCCTCACGGAAGAGGTGTTCAACCTCTGTTGTAACTACTAATCAACTAACTCATAACATTCTATCGTATGGGAAAAAAAAATTCAAACAATTCTACCATTTATATTTTTAATTATTATTCCTTGAGAAGTCCACGTGTTTTCGATATGAGGTAGTCAGCTGTTTGTTGAGTGGGAAATCACCTACAAGAATATATTGTTTTATAGCTAGTCTTTCCTCACTATGATCTTTAATATTCATTTAATATAATACTAGATGATCAATTTACATATGTTTATTTGATTCCCCATGATATATATCCAATCCAAACAAAAACATACTAGTAATTACTAGTAAAAATTATGAAAAAGGTATACAAAATTTCCTTCCATTACGGTATTTATTTTTTTAGATCCAATTTTATTTTTCAATCCAAGGAGTATTTGTGCATTTAATTTGGCAGCTGATTTTGCCACTCCCTTTTTTGTTGGTACCACTTCTCTGCAAATGTATTTTTGGTGCAAAAATATACTTAGAGGGGAGTGGCGTTAATAAAAAAGAGAGTGGCAAAATCATTTCACTTTAATTTTCCTAAAACTAGAACCATTCACAATCTATGTTTATACTACCTTTGAAAATATGATTAATGTCAACTACTGCTAATAAAAGTTCAAGAATAATAATTAGATTTTAGAATAAAATGTTAAGTTTGAGGTTTAGATTGAGTTTGTTATTTTTTTAAAAAAAAAAAATTAGAGTACTGAATTGGAGTTGGCTTGAATAGAGTGACCTTCCAAACTAGTTTTCTTATAAAAGATACTCCCTCCTTCCCCAAGAAGCCAGTATTCCAATATTTCTGTCTGTCCCTTAAAAATTATTATTTTTGAAAAGTTAATAAGCAAAAATTTATACAATTATGATTTTTGACCTTTTGCAAAGTTATGGGCAAAGAGTTGATGGATAAAAGTGGTTCACAATTTTGTAAAGTGGAGGTAAAAAATGATTAAAATTTGTAATGATAATGTCTATTTAATAAGTCAAACTTACGATACTTAAAAAGGGAAATAGCATAGTTCTTTGATACTTTTGAATAGAGAAATCTAGAGTATTGTACGGTAGACACTTTAATTACATGATGCATGTAAACATGTAATTTCAGTAGCGCGTCTACCATACAGTTCCCTTTAGGCTCCACATATCTCCTTTCATCTTCACACATATAATTTCATATTTTTCGCTTAATCAATTATAATATGCAAATAAAATGCGGCATTGAGACTACAAGGCTCTGGTATTTTTTGCATTTACTAACCCCATGACTATGAGAGCATCAAGTCATAAAAATAATGTATGGATGTATTCCTACAAATATTTGTGTAGTCAATTTTATACGTTGTCGATCAAGGCTAGGCCAGCTTTGAGTTCTTTTGGAGCCGTGGTGACACTTACATATTTTTCAAGAAATATAATTCGACAAGATATATATATATGCGGTAAAAAAATCAAAATTTAAAACCACAAAAGTTGCAAATTACAATAAGAATTCCAAAGTACAAGACCGGATTGGGCTTAATGAATTTATGTCTTCCGGATTGGGGCCTTATCTGTAGGCTGTTTTGGAGGGGCTTAGTGGGTCTTGCATATGGTCAAATATAGGAGTAGAAAATATTTAGTAGAACGTTTATAACGCGGTAGCGATGCTGGCTTGGACGCATGATTATGAAGGAAAGAATTACTATTTGTAAGTATATGTTGAAATCAAATGTTTTATATACTTCTAAACGGTGTTATGTTGGAGTATTTGGTAAGAGAATAATTGAAATTTTAATTAATTGAGACTTATTAATACTCTGTTTCGCTTGATTTGCGCTTTGAAGGTTTTTTTTTTTCCTTTTCATTAGCTCGCTATTGGAATTCCTACTTTTTTTTTAGTTATTTTTTTTTTTGAAAAAAAAGTAAAAAAAATAAGTTGATTTTTTATTCCGAAATCTGAAAAGTAACGATTTTCCCTAATTTTTTTTTGGGAATTGAAAAGTACTACTCCTAGCAAGTTGTGAAATCAAATAATATGGTGGCGGGGCTACTGGCGGATCCGGAGACACTACCATGCACACCCTGCCTAGCACGCTACCAAGTATCTCAAAACGACACCATTTTGACCAAAAAAGGGGCATCATCAATACTATGCAAAACTATGCCGTTTTGAGTGACAAAAATAGCACCGTTTTTGGACCTATAAAAGGGCTGCTGTGTTGATTTTAATTCCTTGTTTATTTGGTTGGCATTCCATAACAAGTGTGATTTTTTGTGTGGGCCTCATTACAAATTCTAAAAAAATGATTTAAACCAAAAATTATTCTTAAAATATTTCCTATGGGTTTCTGAAAAAATAGCTCAATCTAATATCTATAAGGGTTGTTTTAGAATTCATAGGGAGTTTCAGAATTCGTAGGGTGCCCTATGAAAGCCTTAAAGTCAAAAATTAATTATGACATTTTAGAATAATATGATCAGAAAAATAAGATTTTCGCACTGGTTCAAATGAATTAAAAATTGGAGTACTAAATTTGTTCACCATATTTTTTAATATATAACAGTCTAAAAAATATGGTGAAAAAATTTAGTGCTCCAATTATTTAGGTCAAAAAATGGTACTATTTTTGTCACTCAAAACGAAATAGTTTTGCATAGTATCGATGACGCGGCTTCTTTGGCCAAAACGGCGTCGTTTTGAGGTGCTTGGCAGGGTGCTAGGCAGGGTGTGCATAGTAGTGTCCTCGGATCCGCTGCTGGCTGTAGACGGCTTGATATCAAAAAAGGGTGTTTGGTAACCTTTTTATTTTCAGTTTTTGGTTTTTATTTTCACTTTTTTGAAAACTAAAACAGAAAACTTGTTTGGTAACATAGTTTTACTTTTTTGTTTTTTAAAAACGTTTTTAGAATTTCTGGAAATTATGAAAACTAGAAAAAGGAGTTTTACACTGTTTTGAAAATGGAATTTCAGCCCGTCGTTCCCGATTGTTTCCTTTTTTCTCTCCTATGTTCTGGTACACCTCTTTCTCTCTCTCTCCATAACTCTCTCTCTCTTCCCCACCACCCAAATCGGAATCAACCGTGTTAGAGATAATCGATCTTACCGACGATGACAAGGATCTCCGGGAAGCGATAATGGCGTCTCTCCTTCCCCAAACCCACCGTCAGCGAAAGAGAACGATCATCGACCTCAACGCGGACGACAAAAAATGATGAACTTCAACCCCTTCTTCATTCATCAGCTTCCCGTAAGAAAACCCGATTCAAAATCGGCGAGTCTTCTGGTTCTAAGTCCCCTTCCAGGCTTCCACCACCACTGTTACCTTCGTCTGCGAGATCTGCATCGAGACCAAACCCAACTCCAAGTCATTCGCCATAATGGGTTGCACTCACTCCTACTGCTCCGATTGTATCGTCAAGTAGTTCTCAAAATCCAGAGATTGATATCACTCGTGGATAACTCCGTCGTATGTCTAATGTTTGTGATCGAATTACCGAACAAATTTGGACTAACATGAATCATAGTGGATGATATCATTGCAAATGTAATTATAATTATTTAAAACTATGTTACCCTTATTTGAGGTTTGAACTCAAAGTGAACATCATTTGCATGCGATTGATGAATTTAAATTTTGGTTTAAGTAAATGTCCTTGTGCTTTTTGTTGACAGGTGTCTATGCAATTGCTAAAAAAAAAAAAAAAAGAATAATTGATGGTCGTAAAAAGCTAATCAGATAAAAGACCAATCATATTGGTGTTAATTGTTTGCATGTGAAACTTTTTTCTTTCATTTCTTTTAATTTCATTTTATTTGAAGAATAAAAATAAAAACAAAAATGATACTATCAAACATGTTATTGTGTTTTCAATTTTTGTTGTTTTCAAAAAAATTATTACCAAATATGTTTCTTGTTTTTGTTTTTTTAAAAATATAAACCTGTTTCTATTTCTAGTTTGTTAAAAATTGAAAACTGAAAAGGTTACCAAACGCACCCTAACCTTCTTCACCTTTGGGCGATTTAAGTATAACGGTGATACACCCACCGCACACTTTCACCGCACAATTCTACCGCAAACCCAATCTCACCATTTGTCTTGGTAATCAATGGTTAAGATTGTTTTTAAATTTTTGACCGTTAATAAATAACTCTTATCGGTAATAGTCTATTTTTAATTCGGACTAAGCAACCCCTTTTGGGGGGGTGGGGGTTGTATCATTTTTTATTTAAATTAGGGAGCGCCGTAAATCAAGTACTCGCATGCCAGCCAGGACCTTAACCGTTAGATGTGGTGTGATAGGTTAGCCAGCGAAAATACGTGTCGATGAACTATTGCGTGATTGGAAGAAACTTCGTCAACGGCCGGAGAGGCGTTTCTAATAATGGTTGACTCGAGTTTAAAGTGGTAGTTTTTTTAATGAGGGAAAAGGCATCACATGGTGTGGTATGAACTGTGAATGGCCAGCCAAACAAGAATTAAGATATGAGATGGTGTCAGGCTTGAAACGGTGCTGGATGCATAGCCGCCCGTCCCCAAGCTGCCAGTTGAACCTCCAACAGTGAAGCTTCACCCTATTGGGACGTGGCCCGCTGAGAAGAGCGATCGGGGAGGCCATGGAGGAAACACAAGACGGAAGGAATGATGGCCGACTAGCCCACTGCCAGAGTGCGCACTGGAAGCCATTCCCTCCCAGCCTGAAGGCCGACCGGGGAAAGCGCTCTGCCCCATCCCGGGTGGCAGAAGAGGGGATAGCCAAGTCTGGCAAGGAATGAGCAGAAAAGCGCTCCGCCCCATCCCGGCTGGCAGAAGAGGGGATAGCCAAGTCTGGCAAGGAAGGAGCAGAAAAGACCCCGAACACCCTCAAGACCTTGCTTGACAGACCCGGACAACATGCGTCCCAAGACCCCCCATACCGAAAAGAAGCGTCTTCAACAACATCAACGCGACGTTATGTATCCCGACCAAGGAAAAACATAAAGAAAATAGACGACTTTGAATCTTTGAGAGATCTCATCTGTAGCCTTCAGGAATCTGGTTTTTTCATCCATATAGTGAAACCCTCGATCGTTTGACTGTCCATAGAATAGGCATCCTTGCCGAACCACGTAAATTTTTTGTGTTCTGTGTGTTGCTTTCTCTCCTTTTCTTTTTTGTGGTTTGTTCAGTTACATAACAATAATCACTTTCGTTTTTTGTATTTGTTAACGCTTTCGCACAACAAACTGGTATAAGAACATTAGGTTTTCAGTCTAGGGTTTGCTTATGGTATTTTTGTTTTGTTATTGAAGAACGATGTCTGAAAAATCAGGTAAATCTCTTTCTTGTAAAACTTCGAAAGATGCGGAATCCTCCAAAACTGAATCGAGTTATTGGCCCGCGGCTTCGAGGCCGATTATGTTGAGTGTAAAGTTTGACGAGAAAATTTTAATGGCAAAAATAAATTTGGTACATGACAGTGCGAAGCTATGGATGTTCTGAATGAATTGAATTTTATTTTGGAAGACAAGCTTGAGAATGATATTATTAAATTTGATTATAACATTATAAATTACAAAATATAATTAATTAAAAGATGGTATGAATTCTCAAAACTATTAAATTGGAACGGAGAAAGTACTTCCGAACTACTCCACAAACTACAGTGCAACCTTTGCACGAAATACACGACTAAGAGGGCGTTCCGCTTTTATAAAAAGTGGGTTTTTGAAAAAGAAGGTGAATTTCAAGGTCAAAAATCATGTATTTACGCAAATAATTTTTCTACCAATATGGATCTTGTTTGATAGATCTCATTGAGATCTTTAATACGGTGCAAAAAAAATCATTAAATTATTTTTCATTTTCATTATATTTGAGTTTGAAATTTGAAGAAAAGGAACTTTGGGAAAAAGAAGGGAAAGTGGAACGGGCTCTAAGCCATCTAATCAAAAGGACCTAATGGATCACCAAAAGATTGCAAACCCCGAGGACAAAATAAAGTGTTTTGTGAAAAAGACACGTGGTCTCAAATTTCTCAGCAAGAAGGTGCTGGGAAACCGAATTTCAGAACCCAATAATGAAGTGCAGAGATTTGACAACAAAAAAAAATCGCAAAATCCTATCGGACAGGATTAGGATTTTCCCACAATTTTCGAATAAAAAATGTTGGTTGAATTTATTACAGTACATCTTATTGTATGACATGAATTCTGCTCGATCGTACCTTATAATCTTTTACCGTATTTCTCGCATGTCTAGAACACGAATTAAGTATGGACTCTTTCGTGATCTGTTTGCTCTCTCTAAATCTTTCTCTATTTTATGAATGATAAAAAAACATAATGGAAAGTGAAAATGATAAAAAGTGAAGTGAAAGAAAAGAAGAAAAAAATATAATTTCTTCTCCTATCCGTTTGATTAGGATGAAAATTTTGTAAGAAAATAATATAAAAAATAAAATATTATTATTATTCAAAAAGGAGAAAAATTGCCCCAAATTAAGTAGAAGAGAAAATGTAAAGGGAATATGGTAAATAGGGAAGTTAGAGTAATTTTGTGAGAAAAAGTGAGACAAGCTCTCAAGCTTTAAAGGGTTGTACGAAAAAATTTATTTTCTACCCCTTTCTAAGATATCATTCCTAAGTGAACACAACAAAAATATGTTTTTTTTCCTCTTTCTTACATTTTCTACCATTATTTTTCTAATCAACCAGACCCTAAGAAAACTGGTCTTCTTGATCAATAGAAAAACGTCTATTTTTTCATCTCTTTATAAATGATACTGATAGCTAGAAAAGAATGCAACGAGGGTTCCATGTTGCCATTATAGTGTTTTTTTCCCCCCCATTTTACTGGACGATAAAATGTAGAAAGTTAGTGGAATTAGATTATTATTACAACAATCCTTCTACAACCACACACATTCACACACCCTATAACCACACACATTCACGCACCTAATCACACACCTTACAACCACAAACATTCACACACCTAATCACACATCTATACACACAAAAATGGTGGAGCTCACACACACTACACACCCATTGTGTGTGAAATCCATCCTTATTGTGAATGTGTAAATGAGTGTGGTGCTAAAATTTTCCTTATTACAACCAATGTCATTCCTTCGACTTCAACCATTGACTTTGCAAACGACTTCAACCATAGACTTTGCGAACTTACCTAAGTGCCCACTCATGACTGCTTGAACTACAACACTGGGCTGACAAGGATAAATTTGGGTATCTCCGCCATGTTCATATAAGGGCAAAGTTCACTTTAACCCCATGTGGTTATTATCATATGCGAATACCCTCTCAAGGTTTAAAATTGACAATATAACCTATCTGTGATTTTGAAAATGTACGGATAAACCACCTGCCGTCATATTTTTCATCCATATTAACGAATACAACATTAAAAGACCGATATACCCTCATCATGTCCCTTGATTCTTCTTCTTTTTTAAATCTAACCACATGCACCATCCCGTATACCAAAAATTGAATCAAAACCGTTGATATTGTAAAATTTGACGAGTACTACATCTATGCTAACATTCAAGTCAATCAAAAAATGAAAAACTTATGGTTGAATCAATTTTGTTATGAAATTAAAATTTCAAATTTAAATTTACTAAAAATTAGATCACTAGGTTATTAATGCCTGATCGAAATGATTTTTTTACAGAGATACTCTTATTGTTTATTTAATACATTATGAACAACTCAGATTACATTCTAGAGGTGCGTGAGATACACCTCCATTAATATGGATGAAAAACACGACAACATAGGTCTATCCGCACATTTCCAAAACCACAAATAGGTTATGTGGTCAATTTTGAACCATAAGAGGAGTATCCGCACATGACAATAACCACAGAGAGTGAAAGTGGACTTTGCCCTTCATATAGTTTGTTTATTAGTATCTAATAATAACATATATTAAAGCAAATTATACGACCATGAAGTGGTTTTCAAGTCTCCTATTTTAAAGAGAGAATTACAACTTGCTATGGAATCTGGTCTTCTTTTCAATAGAAGAACCCTTATGTGTTGAATAAAAATAAAAAATCAATAGATGAACGTCTATTCTTTCTCTCTTTCTCTTTATAAATGATGGTGATACGAAATAGCCAAGAAAGAGGGCAAGAGAGGTTTGCATTTTCTAAAGATATAAAAATTGAGTTGAAGTCTTAATTTTTTCTGATTCATCTCAAGCCAAGCCTAACTTATTCAAGGTTTGCCTCGGACTTTTTTCCTTTCTTTCTGGAAACTAGGCCTTAACCCTAACTTACTCAACCCAAGCCCAAAAAATACGTTGGGCCTCCGCCCCATCATAATCTGTTTGCCATCAATTAGGGCAACTGGATGCCAGCCACATCACCGTGAGCTGTCGTTTCCTTACTGGTCCGTTCTAAAACCCTCGTGCACACCACCGTCACCTAACAATACTTCGACAAATTACAAGTTGAAAAATTGACAAAACCCTAAACCCTAATTCCCCCAGTATAAAAACCCTCGCGACCCTTCTGCGTTCTGTCGCCTCTCTACCCTCATCTCTCTCTCGACCGATAGTCTGTAATCTTCACTACTGAATCACTCTAAGTACTTTGTAGACATGAGACCCCCATTGAGTATGCATCCTTCAACTCCAAATCACTACTTCTTCCTAATTCATCATCGGTTTGGAAACAGTCTTTAATTTACGTGAATTTTGTTGATTTTTTTTTTCAGGCCGTGGTGGCAGCTTCAGAGGGAGAGGTGATGGAGGCGGCTTCAGAGGGAGAGGCGATGGAGGCGGCTTCAGAGGGAGAGGCGGAGGCAGAGGGAGAGGCGGCGGCGATAGAGGTGGAAGCATGATGAGGGGCCGTGGTCGTGGCGGCAGCGATAGGGGGAGGGGTCGTGGCCGCGGTGGAGGAATGAAGGGAGGGAGCAAGGTAGTGGTGGACGCGCATAGGCATAAGGGAGTGTTCGTTGCTCATGGGAAAGAGGATGCGCTTTGTACTAAGAACTTGGTTCCCGGTGAAGCCGTGTATAACGAGAAGAGGATCTCTGTTCAGGTAGTTTTGTGTAACATATTTTTTCCCACTTTCGATATCAAATCAGTTCTGCTGTAGGTTATTTGTGTTGAGATTTGATCTTATTGATTTTGGGAATTAGTATTTTGGATGAAGCTTTTATGTGTTGCCCTGGTATTTGTGGGGTTAGGAAGCTGGTTGAATAGAAAGAACATGTTAAATGGAGTGAAGCACTACTGTAAATGTGTTAGAATTAGGATTTAGTAGGGAATTTTATTCTGAGGCAGAAGAGTTCTTTTGGTTTATCTCACAAGTCTGCTGTAGTAGTAATGGAGGTTGCACTTTTGATTCTTGCCATGACAGTTATCATTACATCATTTCTTATGAAAAAGATTGAGCTTTAATATTTGAATCATGTGAACTCTTTTGTGTTTCTTTTTTCCGGGTTTTTGTGTATTAAGTTTTTCTGAACTGATTCTAGTTTTTCAGGGAGTTCTTTGCTTTTTTTCCTAGATGCTTTTCAGGACTTTATATATTGTACAAGTGCTTTTTAACTTATATTACCCATAACATTGACTTAGAAGGTTTAAGCCTTGAGGTTTCCGTTTAAGATGCTAAGCCCTTGCATGCCAAAGAGTTTATCGGTCAGCGACTTGGTGTGTTGTAACTGGGTTCTTCATAAGTGCGGTTGAAGTTGGTGTTTTGCAATGTTGTAGCTATAGATTTGCAATGTCGTAGTTGTTGATTAGTAATTTTGCATTGCTGACTTTTTGTTAGTGGGAAAATTTCATTTTGCAATTGTCCGAGATGGTTACCTTTGCTATGGCCCTATATGGGTATAGATTCATCCCCTGTGCAAGTAATAGATCTTCTGACGCATGTACTCATTTTTTCTCCCACAGAATGAGGATGGAACCAAGACTGAGTACAGGGTCTGGAATCCTTTCCGCTCTAAGTTGTGTGCTGCGATTCTCGGTGGAGTTGATGATATCTGGATTGTAAGTTTCTGACTGGTGCTTGTTTATTTTGCCTTAAGTTTTAGATCTTAAAGTAGGCATTTATGAGTTTTAAACTATCTATTGATCGGTGCTTGCATCTAATTGCCTTTCTCCATATTCAAACAAGGTGCCTGGTGCCAAGGTCCTGTACCTTGGAGCTGCTTCGGGAACCACTGTATCTCACGTGTCAGACCTTGTTGGCCCTGTAAGTAATCCTGGAGCTACTGTTTCCTCTTAGCTATTACCTACTGGGAGCTGCAGTTATTGATTTTCTCTCTCCCATGTTTTACCTCTCTTGCTCTCTCTTATCGGTAGGATGGAGTGGTCTATGCAGTGGAATTTTCTCATAGAAGTGGTAGGGATTTGGTAAACATGGCGAAGAAGCGAACAAATGTTATACCTATCATTGAAGATGCTAGACATCCAGCCAAGTACAGGATGCTGGTGGGCATGGTCGACGTAATCTTTTCCGATGTTGCTCAGCCTGATCAGGTTTGCTTTCTATTGCTAGCGTCATAGGGTGAAATTGTCTGCTAAAGGATATTGTAAGTCAATATCTGATGGGTTTTGGTGATGGTTTGAGAGGGTTTCACTTTCACCCATTACATTCCAGTGTTCTAAAACAAGGAATTAATTGCCGATTAATCGTTGGCGGAGCCTATCCGATTAGGTCCGAATATGCACCAATTAATTGCCGATTAATCGCTCAACTAGCCCGACTAGCGCCGAACGACTTTTACAACATTGATACATTCTTGGTTCACCATTTGAATGCTCGTTAAGAATTTGATCGACATGTCTTTTTCCGCAATAGCATACAGTTTCTAATCTTACATTTTATTTCCTAATCTTGTTTTCTTGTAAGATATTTGCAACCCTACTATAGGGTTCCTTGGTGTATGCTTTAGGTTCTTAAAATCAAGTTCATGTTGCAAAGCGTAATGTTGTGGAACTATGTTTGTATTTTTCCATGAGTGGTGGTGTGACCCTTTCAAGTAAACATTAGTGCATTCGGAATTCACGGCTTTTCAAATTTTCTGTTTGTATTTTGTTCCTCTTGATGATATTTTTCCCACTTTTTTTAGTTTCCTTTTTGGGGGAATCTTGTTGATATTTCTTGAACTTGACTAAAACTTCGTTTTGAAGATTCCATTCTATTTTATTTTACTTTCCTTTGCATATATTTATCTTGAAAATTTTGTTATCAGCCTGCATATGAAGAGTTACTCGGATTCCCCTTCAAGACATCATGGGTGATGATAAACCGAGTTTCTGATGCGCTTATAGATATGGTTTGATAATATGTTTGTAATTTTACCCCTTAATGAACCCAGTCCTACCACCACCTCTTGTATAGTTATTAAGTTTGTTATCCAATAGTGCGTGAATGCTATTATTTATGATGAATATATCATTGGGTTTCACTTCCTGACTTGTATAGTTGCTTGCTTACTACTAGAATTGCAGTTCAACCTGAGCATGCAAGGGTGAGATCAAAATTCTGACTTTTTTGCGTTGTGGCACTTCACTTCGCTGATAATCCTCTTCTGTGTCCACTAGGTTGCTAAATTGCTCCAATCGATTCAATCTTATATTGAGCTACTGCAATTATGTCATCTTTGTTCTCAAAATATTGGACACAGAAAAGCAATCAATTTTTTTATCTGACTCTTCAATCAAGTTTCTCACCCGACTTCTTCTTCTTCTATGTATTATGTTTTTTTTTTTTTTTTTGCTTATACCATTTCCTTTGCAGGCTAGGATCTTAGCCTTGAATGCATCTTATTTCCTGAAAGCTGGAGGCCATTTTGTAATATCAATCAAGGTTTGTAAGTTAGGATTAGTGTGCATCACTTTTCCATTGACAACACTTGACACGGATCAAATATTACAGGACCATTGAGATTTAGGAAGCCTTTTTTGTTATTTTGTTGTTGGGTATCTTGAAAATGTTCCTACGAGCTCTCTATGTGCTGATTTTCTGTTTCTTTCCAATGTCTAAGGCCAACTGCATCGACTCAACTGTTCCTGCTGAAGCAGTATTTGCGCAGGAGGTGAAGAAGCTGCAGGCCGAGCAGTTCAAGCCCATTGAGCAGGTCACTCTTGAACCTTTTGAGCGGGATCACGCTTGTGTGGTTGGTGCATACCGTGCGCCAAAGAAACAGAAAGCAGCCTCCTAAATAGCAGTGCAGTGTTTCCTTTCCTCAACAGCATGGGTGTACTAGAAGCTGATGGGATGTCTGAAATTATCTTATGAGTGGGAATGTATCGTTTTTTAGGTTAATTTGTTGCGCCTTATTTATTCTTGCATTTGTCAAACAGGATTTATTTGTTCCAATGTGAAACTCTAGTTTAGTAACTACGTTTGGAATGTGAAAAACTATGCAAGCTTTGTTGATCCTCCGCCTCGTTTAGATGCCGAGCAAATGAGAAAATGCAAAGCTATGGAGGGAAATTATTGGTTCATCCCCGCCTTTGTGCTGTTTGTTACTAGTCTGTTTGGCATGGTTGATGAAAAATGAAATTACACTTAATGTTATAGTACTAGTGAAAATTAGTTTTAATAACCGAAAGACACTTTTTTCTTTGAGAAAAGTGTAAATTACACTTGATGTTATAGGACTTCAATTTTGATTTTTTTGTTATTATTTGTGTTTGAACAATCAGCTTTTTATTATATAAAATTAGAATCTGGCTGCTTGTGTGATCTGATTGATCGCAATAGTCGGATGGTATTTTTAATGGTCTAGATTTGTTTTCATATTCTTACCAGTAAAAAACTTACTGGAAAAAATTTCAGCAAATATGAACCATTAAAATACATTTGTTCACATATAGAGATCATATGGGCATTGGCTCCTAGTCCTACAACATAAATACATTTGTTGCCATATACAGTATAATTTGTTTTTGATCTCTTTAATACTACCAAGTACCAATACAATTGTAATCTCTACTGCCACAACTGCTGAAGTTACAAACTTGAACTTCCATTTCCAAATCCGTCCCAAGACACAAACTTATCATCCCCTTCAGCATCTTGATCTTTCGGAGCACTTCAAAACTCCAGAACACTTCGTCAACGACCTCACGGATTTCGCATCGGCCACCGGGAACGCTTCTTCGCGGGTATAGTGCGGGTCCACGCCACCGTCATCACCGCCCGTTGTCTGGTCGAAACAAGCTCCGTTCTCGAAAACGTCCTTCACTGATTTGAAATTCCAATTCGACATTCCGTCCTCGTAGTTCTTCTTCCATGTCACCTGTCAATCAATCAAGAATTCCATCCATGAGTTTTCCGAAGAAAAACAAAAAAAACAGTACTAATATGCGCCCCCCTGGCCCCCTCCAACCAACATATTTGAATGAAAAAGCTAGCTAGCAATGGCGAAAAAAAAAATTTGCTTTTTCACCTCTTTCTTCCCTTCTGGAGCGACGAAAAGATTTGCCTGACTCTTGACGCTTGGATTCATGCTTCCTCCAATTGCATAGAGTCCCCATCCCTGGTATAGATTGTTGACAACGTGAGCGTATCCATGGCGAACCCTGAATATATTTTCAATCAGATAATTAAAGCACCTACAATTATGACTAGTAATTTGAAAACTTTCATTGCTATATCATTCTGAATCGTTTTTCTGAATAAAAGTTCTACTACCATTTTTCCAGAAATTGTTACCTGGGCATCCTCTGACGGCAATTAGGGCCGAAACGATTGAACACGACGGTAACCTTCATATTATGGTCTCGGAAGTACCCATCGTCGTGACCCAAAAGCATGACCTTGTTCTGGTCCCTGAACCAGTTATTTGAGATTGTAACGTTGGACGAGCCACGAGTGACATCGATGAGGCCGTCCTGGCACGAGTACAGGGTGTTATGATCTAGCCAAACTTTTGAGGAGGAGACCAACCGAATCGCGTCCCCGTCCATGGGGCCAAGGCTTTGAATCTTCCCGTCGGGACCCATCACCTCCCCTGGCGGCTGGGATTGGCAGCCATGGATCCGTAGCCCGTGGATGATGACATTGTTCACCTGATGATACAAGTTTCATTATTAGCATTGGGAAAATGCACAGGATTTTACAAAAAAACTTGCAGTTCTTCTGATAAAACATGGAGTTAGTTATATCAGTTATTTTCTTCAAATACTGGTCAAAGTTAGGGCCCGTTCGGACAAAAAAGAAAGCCAGGCTGTCCCGCCAAGTTGGCTTTCCCGGCAACGCTATTTAAAAGTGGCATGATTTGTTTTCTTTCTCTGACACACTCACCCTCCCTTGATCCCACCCTCATGTTCCAAAAATACCCCCGCCCCACAAATTCTCTAATAAACCCCATAGGAAGGCATTTTGGTAATTTCACTTGGCTTTTTAGGTTGCCTTTTTAGCCGAAGTACTGTAGCTTAAAGTTGGCTCATTCTCTCTGGCGGGAAAGCCGGGTGGGATTTTTTGTCCGAACGGGCCCTTAGTTGAGCGGGTTAATTGGAATTACCCTCTTGCCCTGTACTCAAAACTGTTACAGTATTCTGCTAAAGTTTCTTCTTTTTGTAAATTTCCATTTGCAAATCATTTTCCTTTACCCTATTTCTACTGGCTTGGGTTTTTGGTAAAAATATACGGTACTTGCAAATCGTTGGAAACAATTTAATGAAACCCGGAATACACACACCTTTTGTACGGTAATGCATGCACCGCCGACGATGTCTATGTCGGCGCCACGCCCGTCAATTGCTGTGAAGCTGCTAACGAGGAGCGGCTTCTCAAGCTTGATTTTCATGTCCTTCTGGAACGTGATCCAGACCTTACCCTGGACTTGGGTCGCCCCGTACCTCAGCGTTCCAGGTCGTGGGTTCAGCGCGTCATCAGAAGAATCCGTCACTTTGTACTGCGTGACGCCCTGGCCCATGTTGTTGAGCATCTTCCCAGCAAAGCCCACCGAGCAGGATGCGAGGTGGTCCCTGTGTTTATGCCAATGCGGGTCCCACCTCCAGCAGGCATCGATCACGTTTAGCTCTTTCGATCTCTTGGCAAGTGTGGTGGTTGGACACAGGAGGAGGGTGGTGAGGACAATGGCCAGAGCCAGAGCCAATGTTTGGAAACAGGGGGAAGCCATTTTCGGGATGTTTGGAGAGAGAGATTAACTTACGGAGACAGAGAGAGAGAGAGAGAGAGAGAGAGAGAGAGAGAGAAATGGTTGTGGAAAGAAGAATACTGGGTTGAGGGGGTATTTATAGGTGGCAAGGGAAAGGGGGTTTAGGGATATGGTTTTTGATTTGGTTGGTTTTTGCTGGAGTTGTTGATAGAGATGAAGCTATGAGTGGCAAAGTGAATGGTTTTGCTGATTCATGCCCTTTCTGAACTTCGAACCGATTAGCTGTACATTCTAAATATGAAGAGAGAGGTAGGGAGATGTGTCGTTTTTCATTAGAGACCTAAGCTGTACTTCTAAATTTGAAGACAACGAGCGAAAAACATGGGTAAAACTGTCTCCAGAAGTGCAGGAATTGCAGAGATTAGCCATAATTAACAAAGACCATCGAAGTTTAGCATAGGGTAGTAGCTGGAAGTAACATTGTACACCATTCTAAGTTAAGTATACCGCAGGTAATAGCTGGGAACAATATACATCATCCTATTTATGGCTTTTCTGGGTCCTAAAATGGTGCAATAGATAAAATTGAACGTGAACAGAGAGATAGAGATTCTAGCAAAGTGATTATTCGGAGCTCCACGAGCAGTCACTTGGCATCCCAATCTCTTTCCCCACCACTCTCATATAGGATACTCGCAGTTATTGTAGGTATTGGCCAACAAGATTGTGAGCTGGGGAAGGGCTTTGGCTCTACCCCAGGACCATCCAAACTAAGGGATCTCAATCGACATCATGCCGCAAATCTGAACGTTTAAGCTGAATATGAACTACAAAACTTAGCAAGCAGCCTCTGAGCATCGCTTTGGCAGATAAAGCAAAAATAGAAATAAACCATGTTGAAGAAAGGAAGCAATTTCTCAATAATTTTATTCAATTGATATTCCTTCAACACCACAACCTTCTATGTCAATGTCAAACAAAGCAAGGCACAGTATAAGCAACGAAAAAAATCTACACCCTCAAGGCATCAAATACAGCGACAAGCTCATCCAGTAGAGACATTTTCTTGGCCAAAATAGCTTGAGTGATCACATACTTCAGGAAAATGAAGTCTTCATTGGCATGCATAACATCAGCAAGAAATCTGGCTTACCGGCTGTACTACAGGAGAGATGACATGTTATCTGATAGGATATCAACACCTTACTGCAAGGAGGGAATGTGACAATGAGTCGATCAAAACTGTCCGAATAAGATCTTCCAGCCATCGATCAACGCTTGACCCACTGGAAGCTCTTTCTAGCTTTTGCTTGTCCCGGTTTTTTCCTTTCCACAACTCTAGGGTCCCTTGTCAGGAAACCAGCTGGTGGGAAGATAGAGTAGGATGGTCAGTGTGAAATCAGAGGACAAAATGTACACAAATCTGCACCTGTATCTAGCAATTTTAATATGAGAGTAGTACATATTGTCTATCAGTTTATGGAAGAAATTTGTGGACAAACTCAGCCAACGGCCAAGTACTATTACCCCATATAATCATATTGCTTTTCCCAGCCCAATAACCAGGAAAAGCATAGCTGAAACTCAAGAGAAAAGGGAAATAATGGTAATAACCATGCTTAAGTTGTACCTGATCTGAGAGGTGGACGTAGATCTGGTTCCCAGTTTTGCAAGGCTCTGCTGATCCCTAATTGAATTGCCCCAACTTGACCTGTTCTATGCAGATTTAGTTTTCCAATTTAAGGAATAATCTCAAGAACTAATAAAAAAGCCAGAAACTTGAAATGCAATAAACAGAAGAGAACAGCATAACATGTCTAAAGTATTCCAACTGCAACTTATACAATAACTTTTCTTAAACCAACTTTGTCAATCAGAATACAAACCTCTCCTCACTGATAAGAAAATCTCAAGATGAAAGAACAACAACATTTTGTTGGATTCACATAATGAACTATGAGTTCTCCGGTATATAGCATGGAGCTACAGCAAGAACACAGTGGTAAATTAAGAACAACACACTAAACATTCCAAGGATATTAGTGCACTCAAAAACCTAGAAAAGATGTTATGCAGGTAGCCAATTCCTGGACGTCAATTTTCTTTACTCGACGAGCATATGACATTAGGTTGAACCCTCAACTTCAAGAAAACTAACATTCATCCCCACGCATAAGAAACACACACAAGAAATATGTAAACTACAAATTTCATTCAATTTCGTTATACAAAACAGGTAATTGGGCAAAGTCATAGACATGCTTAGCACGCGCAATTCTAACAAACAGTGCAGAATAGCAGCAATATTGTCCTCAAATGTCCTGATCTCCTTCCCACTGTATACCCCAAGCAAGTATTATATAAAGGTAAGGGGAAAAAAGCATTATAGTATGAGGTTCTTTTACCATAACCATAAAGAAACATAGAGTTTACTACTTTACCTTAACAAGAATTACTAACTTCCGAATAATGATGCTAACCAAATCATAAGATATGATAAGACAAGAGTTGGGCTTACCTGAGACACCACCTCCTTTCACAGTACAATCAATGTTCCACAGACCCAAAGTCTTGGTCTCAGAAAAAGGTCGCAGAAGAGCAGCACGATGATCAAGCATTGGGAAATAGACATCAAACTCTTTCTCATTAACTACAAATCTACCATCTCCAGGTTGAATCCAAACACGGGCAATGCTGCATTTCCTTCTTCCTGTGCCATAAGCCCTCCCTTTTTCGTCTATTTGTCTCACTCTTGCATTGGCAACTTCCTCCTGTTTTTGGCGCTCTATTTCAGCTCTTGTCGATTTTCGTGTAGTTTTCGCATAGCGCATGTCTTCTATTTCTGCAAGAGGCGGCAATCCTTTTATTCCATCCATATCCTTGAGAGCCATCAGACTATCCAGCATTTCTTCTGTGATACCAGATGCTGCAACTAGGTCACCAAACGCACGATTTGGATCTGCAATCACACATATTGGACCAGTATGATCTTCAGTCAGACCCTGTACGGACTAGTAGAACTTGGATACATCACAAAAACTTCCACCACATCTATTCTACATTATAAAGAGAGAGCACACTTTTGTCTGGACTCTCCTTTGAGGCTGGCTCACAATTTGCTATTCCAAAATTGGCCAAAAAGGTAAACATTTTACCCTTGAAATTAACTGGTGCCCTCAGTAACTATAAGGGCATTAGAGGGAAAACAAATACTATAACCACCCCACATGAACTTGCGGCAGTTTTTTTTAACCCTTCCTCCGCCAACTGCTTCAGCTTTTTGGGCTAAAGGTTTCTGAAAACTATTCCTTTCTACTGGGCCACTGGCGTCCATTTCACGGGTGTCCTCTGCACTACCAACTTGCACAAATGGGTGGTGGACAGATAGAACGAAATGGGGAAGACTTCAACGACATCTGTTTTCTTGAAATTTTACTTCATTTTTGTTACAGAAACCCATATCGAAGATATAGGAATTTACTATTATGAAACCGCACAACCAAAGTAAAAGTGAGAGTTCCAAGATGATTTGCACACGCATGACGTGTGCCCGGCCTCTAGTTCTTTTTAACAAAATAGGTAAGGCCATGTTGCACATATGTAAGTTCTTACTATGTCTTTACATATATACAACAAATCAAAATTTTAAATTCAGAACAGAAAGGTGAAGGATTGGAGCTTGCCTTTGAGTACATCAGAAAGCACTTTCACTTCCTCCTTAAGCCTCCTCTCCTCTTCAACCTTCTCCTCAAGCTTCCTCTCCTCTTCACTCTTCCCAATCTCCACTCTTTCACCCAATTCCACCCCTCTCAGCTCAAACACGTCGTCGTCGCCGAAACCAAACACGTCATCAACCTTATCCTCTCCTCCCCCCAAACTCCACGGCCCGTCCACCGTCGCCGGCTCTCCACTCGTACCCCCCACCTCCACCTCCTTCTCAACCCCCTTGAAAATATCATCCTCCGCGTCGCCCCCATCCGCCGCAGGAGATCTCAACCACGACTCCTCCTCCGCCGGTTTCGCGTCCGGGCCGGAGATTCCTTCGAGAGTTCCTCCGGCTTCTTCTTCGAACACGGATTCTTCTTCATTCTCCGTGGAGAGCTTCCACAAATCGATCTTCGGAGTGGGGTAATCGCTTCCGTCGTTGTTTCGATTGGTGGAGAAAGATCGGGGGGCGGAGAGGGGGAAATTGGAGTTAGGGTTTATGAATGGGGTTTTGGGAGTTGAGAAGTGGGTTGGGGAAGAGATTAGGGTTAGGAAACGGAGGTGGGAGGAGGATCTGGTAATGAGGCGACTGAGCATTGTAGACGGAGGACGGGAGGAGTAGAGAGAGAGGGGAAGCACCGGTCCCGGTGGAGAGAGAAGGGTTTTTGGGTCTGTTTTAGTGGGGTTTTAGTTTTAGTTAGGATCTGCTTACTGAAAGCCCATCTAGTTGATGGGCCATTAATACTGTCAGGCCCATTCTTATTTGATCTTGATATGAGACATGAGTGCAATTTTTTTCACCCTACGGAGGGTGAACATTACCCTCTCTCTCATTAGTTAAAATGGTGTGGATCCTACCATAAATTGATGTCATGTTTACCATGCAATACACTTTTTGGTAAGTATGACATCACTTTGTGGTGGCATGGGTACATATCATTTCAACCAATAGGAAGAAGAGTAAATGTTCACCTTCTTAAGTGAAGGGTGAACAAAACTCAACTCTATGAGACATTGCCTTCAAGTTTTGTGGCTTCTCTGCCTTACATTGGGTCAAAAGTCTGAGGCACATGCAATGAGTGTGTAAGTCGAATTTTGATAAAATATGCACAATAGATTTCTGATTATTGTTCGATCGATTTTCGACAACATATACAAAAATTTGACTTGCACATTCATCGCATGTTCCCGATCTCTAGTTTCTGCATATTGACAATGTATAGTTAGGATGCATAAATTTTGTATGGATGAATAAAAGCTCACAACATATTGTGATTGAACTCTTTGGACATAGATGACACATAGTGTGAGAAGCTAGCAAAAAGCACAAGAGAAATGAGAGGAAAAGTTTGTTAATTAAAGGAGAGGTTTTGAATTACATAATTAGGCATGATGGAGAAGATAAACATGGACTACTTTTGTTTTTGTTTTTTTTCCTTAATAAGATTTAATTAATTATGTATCCAAACATTTTATTTTTGCCCAAAAAATTGCACCATAATGAGTTCTTTATTTTTAGAGATGCAATTATTTCCAACGTTATATTGTCCAATGGAGTATTTCATATTCTGTTCCACTAAATTTTGTATCGAATACTCGAATTACATATGTTCCCAATTTAATTACTATGATACAAGGAATGTTAATGAAGTTATTTCAACATCGAGATGCGGAATTGCTGCTATGGTCAAAAAAGTTGGAAGCGGGGGCTCTGCTGTGCCATTAAGCACCCCCTACCCGCACCCCAAACTGGGCCAAACACACCCCAAACGGTACCGTTTGAATTAAAAAAAATATTAAGTTATCTATTTGCAATCCTATAGAGCGGAAACGTGATTATGAGAGCCTTAGAGATAAAATTTAATTATGCCCCTTTAAAATAATATGATCAAAATAATAAAATCTTCATACTGATTCAAACCGATTGAAAATTGGAGTAGTTAATTTTTTACCTATATTTTTTAATATATAAACAGTCTAAAAAATTAAATGCTCCAATTTTTAATCCGTTCGAACAAGTGCAAAAATATTATTATTCTGATCATATAATTCTAAAAGATCATAATTAACTTTTATTTCTAGAATTCTCATAATTAAGTATCTGCTATTTATTTAGGATCTTGTGGAGCAAAAACGTGATTATTAAAGCCTTAAAGATAAAAGTTAATTATATCTTTTTAGAATAATATGATCAGAATAATAATATTTTCTCACTTGTTCAATGGATTAAAAATTAGAACACTTAAAAATTTTTTAGACCGGTTACATATTAAAAAAATATGGTTAAAAAATAACTGTTCCAATTTTCAATCAGTTTGAATCTATGTGAAAATCTTATTATTCTGATCATATTATTCTAAAGGGACATAATTAAATTTTATCTTTAAGGCTCTCATAATCACGTTTTCGCTCTATAGGATTGCAAATAGATAACTTAAATTTTTTTTTAATTCCAAACGGTACCGTTTGGGGGTGTGTTTGGGGTGTGGGTAGGGGGTGCTGTGCCTAACGGCACAGCAGAGCCCCCGCTTCCAAAAAAGTTTGTGCATGGCACAGGTAATCACTAATTAATGTTGTTTAGATATATATAGGAGGAGGGATGATGCTATGGTGTCCCCGGTCATTTTGGGGACACCGTAATTTTTGGCATAACTTTATCATTATAAGCATAACTAAAATCATTACAAGCATAACAAAACCCAAATAAGGCATAACCAAAGAATATCCAAAAAACCAATCAAGGTATAACCGAATCCAACCAAGGCGTAACAAACAAGGTATGCCTTGTTATGGTTTTGTTATACTTGTAATGGGTTTTGGTTATGCTCATAATGGTTTTGTTATGCCAAAAGTTACGGTGTCCCCAAAATGACCGGGGACACCGTAGCATTTCCCGAGGAGGAGTCTACTTAGATTTTTCTTCAATCTCCAAGAACATATAATTTTTCAATTGAATAATTCTTAATTGAAAAGGTTTTATTCAAGGCAAGGGAGTCTTGGTCAACAAGACTTATTGGTTAAGGAATTTCGGATAAGGAAATCATATTGGAACAAGGAAACGAGTGGCGACCACCAAACAATAGGGTTTCCAATCGGGATTTGACTTCTTTGTGTGTGTGAAAGATATACACAATTGATGAGAGTAAGAGAGACAGAGACAGAGCTAGCTTGAGGCGTAAGGGGCATTATTTCGATTTTTTTTATTTAAAAAATATGAATATTAATGTTAGTAGTTTTTTTTTTTTTGGTCAAGAACATCTAGATATTGTATTTTATGTTGGGTGTTACTTAGACATTTAAATTCTCTAAAAAAGTGCTCATTTTGAGTCCCAATACCCAATTTCTCTCTCTGTGCTACAATATTTCATAAGTTTTTCCTTCAATTATTAATCTTATTCTTCTTTTTATCTCTCTCCACTTACTATTCGAAAAACTGCCCACAAAACCTCATGACCAAACAAACTATTAGATTTCTGAAGCTTGAAATTTCAAAATCTTCTTGTTCATTATTCGGCCTCCATATTTACGAAATCCTAGTTTTGTCCCTTATTGTGAGAGTTAGAGAGAGATAAAAATAATAATGGTGAGCGTGGATTTAGGAATTAATATTTTAATTTCTATCTCATTGTACTCAATTAATGTAGTAGAATTCTCTTTTGTCTGTGAGTAGGTATTAAGACCGAACCACATAAATTTTGTAATTGTGAGGATATTGTTTGGGAAGAACGGAATTTGGGAAGGCGGTACTACCACAGATCAAGAGGATCGATGATGAGGTGATGTCCAAAATCATTTATCCGGGCAGTGTTATTCTCCGAACGGACATGGGAAAAGACTTCGACAAGATCGCTCAACTTGTTGTCAACTCTTAATTGAGAAAATCTTCTTTACGACTGTTCCATAAAGAAGAAGTCACGGAGCCCAATCGCAATCGTCCAAAAACAATTCGGATTGAAATTGAAAATCAATTATGACCGATAATAAATTTTTTCCGAAAAAGTTTAATTAAAATCTGAATCATCCAAAACCGAAATGGACTCGCGAGATTAAACACCTTCGTGAAAAAAAGTTTAATTCAAATCTTAATTATCTTTTTCTATGTGATGGATTGTGTTCATGAATTGTTTTACGGCATTACTCCTGGCCTTCTTCGTCCATTTTGTTTGCTATATATGGGAAACTCAACATTTTAGGGTTAGTTTGCTATATATGCGAAACTCACGTTTTATTAGGGTTAGTTTATGAAAAAGTACACACTTTTTTGTTTATTTTTCAAAAAATGTAAATATTTTAGGACATCCCAAAATGAAAAGATAAGCAAATAAATTAGGACGGAAAGAGTAGCTTTTTGGAATTCGGGTGTACATATATTCGGAAAGCTTAATGCCTTCTACCATCTCTGTTCCAAAATATTGCTCACTCTTTTTGGGAAATCATGCATTTTGCTCAAAAGATAACGTTTTTTGATGAGACTTTCCTTGTAAAAAAAATAACATATTCTCAACGAGATCCTTAATATAGTAACCCATCAGAGATTTGAAATGAAAACCCAACATATCATTATGGATTCTTATTCCGAACGAAACTAGTTTCTATTTGTCTTCATTGTTGAACAAATTGATTTAATTTTTTAGGTAATTTCAGCAAACCTATGGAACTCTTTGGAATTGGTGAGAGAATCTTGAGTGATTCGAAAGATCATACATATATGCTATGATTGATGAATTAGATCGATCGAGCAGGTGTTGTATTGGACTTGGTGACAATTAAAGTTCGGTGATTACAAGGTGACTTTTTAACAGGCATCTTTTTAAAATGCGACGTTAAGTGAAATAGTTATATTTTGGAATATGAATAGATGAAAAAGACATCACAACTTTTTATACATTAGACTTGATGACAATTAAAGTTCGGTGATTACAAAGTGAGGTGACGTTCTGACAGACATCTTTTTGAAATGCAACGCTAAGCGAAATAATTCTATTTTGGTGTATGGTTAGATGGAAAAGACATCACAACTTTGTACACAAACGCCCATTTTATGCGTCCTTACTAGAATAGGAAAAGTCGTCGAGGTTGTTTTATTAAATGAAATGCAGACGATCTCCATGTGTAATATAACACAAAAGATAAGTCATCAATTTCACTTGAAGTCGCAAGTAGCTCATTTAGTAGCTCATTTTCCAAACCACAACCCCAATCTTGATCAGCCCGCGCGCAGAGTCCTTCTCTGAGCAAATTTGATTGACATTTCGAGGTAATACACGTCCATCTAAAATACGTTAATTTTCAAGGCATTTATCCTTGTTCTTGCGAGCAAAAGAAAGAGATCGATATATACTAGCATGTTTCACATTCATTTAGAGGTGGTTTGTTCTATAGCTAAAAACTTTGTCCGAAAGGTTCATTAATATTTCATCTTATATATATTTTGAAAGCCTTTCCTTTGTTCACCTCTCAACCTTTTTACGAACAAATTAATTTAACATAATGATATAGGCCATTGGTGTAAACTTAATTATTAAATGAAAATTTTCTTCGCCGTCCCAAAAAAATTGGTGTAAATTAACATGTCCTATGGGGTTTTTAGTATGAAACGTAAGTACCACAAAAATTTAGATCATAAATGCGGTTATGTATGAAAAAGTCTGTTTAAAATTTAGCATATATATCTAGCATTATTCTTTTTGCATCTATTGGTTTTCTGGCTCTTTGCAGTCTAAAATTTCACACTTGAAAATTCAAAATGAATCTCAGAATTAGTGCTAGGATCAAGAAATTGCTTTCCTTGAAGAAAGTTATTCCTGCTTTACGTACCAAAAAAAAAAAATTTAATCCTGCTATGAGTATGAACTACACCCGTATAGTATGAGTATCTCTGTTCAAAATCAGGTCGATCAATGATAGATAAAGATCTAGTCAAATCATATTTGTTTGAAGAGAAACTAATAGTCGGAGTCTAACTGTCTATTTATCTTGTACTCCGTAATAAACATGCTTCGTGAAGACAAACACGTCTCGGCCTATAAAATGAACGGCCTTGATTGTCAATTGAGATTGAGGAGAGTTTTATTTTGTGTCACATGAGAGGATCTCGATTCATTCCAAAAATCCAATCACGAACGCGATACTTTTTTCGCTCTTTAATTAGTTAATTTGTTCTACCAACTTTGGCAGCTGGAGTTGCAAAGGAGGAAGAGAAAATGATGGGGGTTAAAATTGTAAGTAAAGCCCATGTCAAGCCCAGCAAACTAGTAGGGAGGAGAGAGTGCCAATTGGCCACGTTCGATCTTGCTTATATAGCCTTCTACTACAACCAGAAGTTGTTAGTTTACAAATGGTGCGGTAGTGAGTCTGATTTTGAGGACAGAGTGGAGAGGTTGAAAGATGGACTTCGTGTGGTTTTGGGAGAGTTTTATCAACTGGCTGGGAAGTTGGGAAAAGACGAGGACGGGGTGTTGAGGGTGGAGTATGATGATGAAATGGAAAGCGTGGAGGTGGCAGTGGCAACCGCGGAGCAAATCGAGATCTGTGATCTCGTGATGGAGGGGAGCGCTAGCAAGTTGAAAGATTTGGTACCCTACAATGGGATTGTAAATGTGGAGGGACTTCACCGGCCTCTGTTAGTTGTTCAGGTAATGCTTTGATCGTGAATTTATGAGTTTTTAGACATAAACTATCCATGATTGATATACTCTAATAAGTTGAATCTCTGATGTTGGTTTATCATGTTGATATTTGCTATTCATTGGTTCCATCTGGTACTTCAATTTATATCATCATTGTTCATATATTTACTTACTCTCATATAGTTTTTTACGCGGTTTGCTCCAATCAAACAATTGTACAATTGTTCACACGAAATTTGTAGGTCCCACCACCCATATATGAGTTGGTCCTACATTCGTACATATTCAATATTTGTATAACTGTTAGTACAAATATTAGTGACTGTATCTTTCTTGAGTTATATTGATGAAATTTGATGTCATAGTTTACGAAGCTGAAAGATGGACTAGCAATGGGGTGCGCATTCAACCACGCGATCCTAGACGGGACTTCCATGTGGCAACTCATGACCTCATGGGCCCAGATCTGCAGCGGAACCCAAACCATCTGGGTCCCACCATTCCTCGACCGCACCAAAGTTCACAACACACGCATAAAACTTATCTTACCCCTCACTCCAGAGACCAGCAGCCCGGCCCGACCCCTTAGAGTGAAGGTCTTCAAATTCTCAGAGTCAGCAATTGACCAGATCAAAGCAACAGCCAACTCAAACTCAAACCCAAACCCGAAACCATTCTCCACGTTCCAGTCCCTGTCCGCGCACGTGTGGCGGGCCGTCACGCGTGCCCGCAACCTCGAGCCGGGTGACACCACCGTGTTCTACGTCTTTGCCAACTGCCGGCACAGGGTCGACCCTCCGATGCCGATGAACTACTCCGGCAACCTGATTCAGCCCGTGGTCACCAAAACCACCTCCGCCGGGTTGTTGTTGGAGAACCCGGCGGAGTTCGGTGCCAGGATGATCAAGAAGGCAATCGAGATGCACGACGCGAAGGCCATCGAGGCATGGAACAGAGAGTGGGAGAGCAAGGTATTGGGGTGGAAGGACACTGGGGAGAACTGCGTGGTGGTGGGGAGCTCGCCGCAGTTCAAGGTGTACAACGTGGATTTCGGGTGGGGGAAGCCGGAGGTGGTGAGGAGTGGGAGCAACAACAGGTTTGACGGGACGGTGTACATGCATCAGGGGAAGAGTGGGGGGAGGAGCGTTGATTTGGATATCAGTTTGGAGGCTAATGCTATGGAGAATTTGGAGAAAGATGAGGAGTTTCTCATGCATGGGGATGGCTTGACATGCATCATCTTCGGCATCAAAATGCCAAAATTGAAAGGAAGACATTGTATTAGAGATATTATTGGAGCATGCCAAAAATTAGTATTTGATTTATTTCGTAATTTTGTTTTTGAATGAACTACTTGTCTAGATGTTCTAAGAAGGGTTGTATGACCACGGGCAGACCAAAGAGTGCAAGCAGGGGCTTGGGTCCTTGTGTTACGAATACTGTGTCCGCTGTTGAAGTGGTAAGGATCGCAAAGAGAGAGAATAGAAGACAGGATTTTAAGAAAACACTGATATTATTGCTTACTGGCTTAAGTCTGATTTTTACAATGAGGGGAGACGCCCTTTTATAGGCGCAAGGAGAGGCTGTCCAGCATCAGCGCTTACATCATACATATAATTGTATGTTAGCCTGCTAGCCTCTTTTTAGCCTGCTAGCCTTTTTACTTTTACAGACAAATATTATAGACACTACTATTACCTTTTTGACTTCCTACGTACAATCATATTACCTGCTTTTAGACTATTCTATTACAAGCCAAATATGAATATCTTTAGTTAGTCGTAAACTGGGTAACTTTCACCTATTGTACCTCTCGGTTCTTTTGAATCTTAGTTTTGATCCTTAAATATTAATTATTGAAATGATCTGTTTCAACGTTTACTTTGTTTTTGATCTCTTAAGTAGTCCAAATATTCCTAACGGCAGTTAGACGTAGTAAAAGTTGTTTGGCCAGTTGCCACCACAATCAACACATGCAATCACCATCTCCCTCATCTCCGGCCAGGCGGCCACCATCACCTGTACAATCACTTGTTATTTCCTTCACCACCTGTGTGAAACCTCCACTTTGCTAACTAAGCCGCCTAATTGTCGAACACCCACCACCACTAAGGTAGCGGCCATCTAAACAACTCAATTCAAACCTTAGTAGCTACTCAGACCTTATCAGCAAATTTACCACATCAAACTCAAATATTTAGTTTTGCATGGAGAGACCAAACTAACAAACAGAAGAATTGTATTTCAGTTGAATAACACGCCAAGAAATAGTATCACACAGAAGAATTGAACAAGCAACGAAGGATTTTTATGCACATTAATAATCAAGTTTTGAGTTCTTCAATAAACAAAGATGGCTAGTTAAATTAATCCTAGTTTGCTTTGTGAAAACTGAAAAGTGTATCATGTAATACTAAAATGCAAGGAAATGTATAAATTTGGGCATTTGGATTCCGATGTTTGGATATAGTTTCAAAATCTCTGCAATGGGAGATTCCAAATTTGGATCATATATAGGTATATAATCAATAGTTCAGATTTGTTCAAAGACTCTTTCCAGTGAGAGTCATCCGAACCATTATTAATTGTATCAGTGGACGTTCAAGATTTGGACCGTTCCGTTTAGTTTAAATTAAGGATCGGAGAGGATCAATTTTTATTATTTATCAATCTATCTCTTTAATTCTTATATTTTATTTTGGAAAGCCTTTGGTAAAGCAACTGATTGGGGCAACGATGATCCACCCCATTAATAAGGGCGTTTACGACTTTACGGGCGGTGCATCAAGTTGGAGCATACTCCCCCTCCTCCCCAGCTCAAGAAGATAAGTTCTCAGTTCAAAAAAAGAAAGGAAGATTAAAGTTCTTCTTCTTCCTCGTCTAACGTGGGGAAAAAAAATTAAAAAATAAATCCCATGGTGAGCGCTATGTCTAATACTAGTGCTATAATTTAATTTTAGATCTCCACTTGGTAAGATGAAGAAGTACTATTATTCTTGAACAAAATTGGTCAAAATAGTGAACTTGTCAATTTTTTGGTGAATGATATCGACACTCCAAAAACTGATGCAGACATTTCAAAACCAGTATAATTCGAAAACTATTTTCTTTTATTTTTTAAAGTGTCTTTTTCAATTTATAAAGTGTCAATATCATTTTCTCCTTTTTAAAATGGGTCATATCTCATCATATGATAATATACTAGAGTATCACCCAATCACCAAGATGAGTAAAGATTGTCGACTATCCTGCAAAAGTGCAAAGAGGTATAGGAGGAGCACTTTGTAATTTCCCTTTTCATCTACGATCCATTTCCGTATGATAATACTGGATCTTCACAAATCAACTTCCTCGTTTGTTGCTTTAGTTTTCAATAAGGGCCTCGTAACCGCGTGGTAATCTCATCTATTTTTCATGTCCGGCCAGCATTTTTAATTAATCAGTTTGGTTACAATAAATAGTAGTAGTATATTGGATGTTCACACGCAGGAGTATTCAGCCAACGGTAAGCCCACATTCCTTAATCACCAAGTGAAGTAACCAACCACCCCCAAACGACACCCTCCTGGGTTTCTATCATCCCCAGAAATCATTCAATCCATCGGTTCAAATCACTTGCCCAAAATACCATCACCAAACGCGTCTCCACGTGAATGTACTATATCCCCCATGTCAAGGGCCTCCAAAGTAATTTCACCTTCATTATTGACCAATCAGCCATTTTAGCCGTTGGCTAATATTTAATTACTTAAGACAGTGATGAACCCAAACGGCTACTTCTCCATTGAAAAAACCTTATAAATATCCACCACTAACACCAATCCCTCTCACATTTTAACACCATTTCTCTCGTCAAGAAGATATTATTCCATTATTGCCCTCCCTCCAATGGCTTCCCGTTACGAAGTCGAGGTCACGATCGTGTCGGCCAAGGATCTGAAGAACGTCAACTGGCGCCACGGCCGCCTGAAGCCGTACGCCGTCGTCTGGGTCATCCCCAGGAGCAAAGTCACCACCAGGGTGGACGAGGAAGGGGACACGTGCCCCTACTGGGACCAGAAGCTCGTGATCCCCTTCAACACCCCCATCGACGACTCCTACCTCTACATCGACGTCGTCCACGCCAAGGCCGCCGAGGGCACCAAGCCCCTCGTCGGCTCCGCCCGCCTCCCCCTCCGCGACGTCGCCCTCGGCGAGCGAGCCGTCAGGAAGCTGGAGCTGACGCGCCCCTCGGGCCGCCCTCACGGCAAACTCGACGTGAAAGTCGCCGTGCGCGAAACCCGCTATCAAGCGCCGGACCCGTACTGCGCCCAACCCTACGGCGTCCCACCGCAGAGCTCTAGGGACCCGTACTCTGCAGCTCCGCAGGCCTACGGTGGCAGCGCCTACGGCGCACCGCCAGCGAATCCTTACCAGGCGGGTCCACCGGCCGGTTACCCGTCTTACGGTCAGCCAGCTCAGCCGTCTTACGGGCAGCCGGCTCAACCGTCCTACGGGCAGCCGGGGTACGGGGGATACGGGCAGGGGGAAACACAGTACGGGCAGGGTGGGCAACAAGGGGTTTACGGGCAACCGGAGCAGAAGAAGAAGGGTATGTTTGGAAAGATGGGGACGGGGACGGGATTGGCAGTGGGGGCGCTGGCGGGGGTGCTGGGTGGGATCGCGCTGGTGGAGGGGGCTGAGTTCGTGGAGGACAAGATCGCCGATGACGCGGCGGACCGGGTGGAGGACCGAGACAGGTATGACGACGATGATGGCGGGTATGGCGATGGTGGTTATGATGATGACTACTAGATTGGGTCCTCCCGATGAAATGTGTTTGGTTTTTCTTTTGTTCCGATCCTGCGAAACATCAGATCAGAACTTCTCTCTCTCTCTCTCTCTCTTTGGAAATCTGATTTTCATTGAGTACTTTTCGTTGGCTTGCCTTGTGTTGTCAGCTTCTACATTACTAGAATAAACGCATTTGGCTTGCAATTAATTTCGAGATTTGAGCAATCCTAAAACTCATCGAAGAGGTGGTCTGTCTTTGTGACCGGCTTGCGATTTCGTTATTCTTCGGTGAAAGGGTGACTTGGTGAAGGTTCCATCGCTTTGGATGATGGAACTGGTCCCATTATTTTACTCAATTATTGGTGAATACAATTAACCTGTCCAGAAGAATTTGCTTTAAAATAGTAGATCACCAAATCTAGGTAATGACTGACCTCAGTTGATCACTGTATCATTAGAATTCAAAGACAAACCTCCCTCAACCAGGGGTTGGCCAAGTGGATACAACCCCAGGGGGCTTGGGGTTCCCAGGGTCTGAGACTTTAGGTATGGTCTCATGCTTGATTCTCCTTCCCGACAGTTTATGGGGTCACCTCATTTCACACATGGGAAATGGCTATGAGAGGCGCTATATGAAGTAGTCTAAGAAGCGCACAAGCTGATTTGGGACACCCTCTGTATTACCCAAAAAAAAAAGTGGGATACGGGATCATTTTGGTGGATGATAGTTCCTTGCGGAAAGATGTGCAATTTTTGAATTCGGGGATCCTGTCGTCCCAATATGGTTATTGTCTCTATTTGAGCTGTCCATGCTTAGCGATGAATGGCTCGGATTTTATTTTGGCAATGCACTGCGATTTATTCGGCTGAAATGAAATCTAAGTCATCCAGTGTTGAGCATGAACGGTTAGATGGGGACAACACCCATGTTAGACAACCGGACCCCAGCTTTGCGATTTTCAGATACAAAAATAAAGTACTTTTATGTAAGTTTCTTCACACCAAATTAATTAAGAATCTTGATTAGGTCTTTAATTTTGTGCAAATAAATCCAAAAATAAAGAACGATAGTTCTCCATTTTTATCTTTTTGTCCAAAGCCATCGATCGGCACATATGAGTTGTGCGGACCAAAGAAGAGCATCCGCAATTATAAATGTGAGAGTATCCACAGTGCTATAATTAAAAATTAATAACCAAAAGTTGTCATATCAGTTTTTAATTATTCATTTAAGAGATTGTCAATGTAGATGTCTACAATGGCATAATAAAAATTAGATAGCCAAAACTTATCAATCATATTTTCAAACTACAAAAAACTAAAAACTGTGAACAATAGAAAGAAATTTCTCTAAAAATAGTTTTGAAACTAATAAAAATTATTAACTAGAAATAGAATCGGTTGTGTTTGTTTGGCGTTTTTGTTTTGTTTTGTTTTTTTAATCATTATTCTATTTCTTTCTCCAATCATTATCCTATTTCTCCAATTATTACTTTGTCATCTCTCTGTCTCTCTCTACTCATTAGCTCTTTCTCCAATCATTACTCTATTTCTCTTTACACAAACTACCAAAACTAAACTAAAATACCAAACAAACAAAGCAAATTTTGCGTTTGAAACTTTAGTTTGGAAAAAAAAAGAAGCTATTTTCTAAAAAAAAACAATTTTTTAGTAAAATATATTTTTTCTAAAATATTATTCGAAAAGAAAGAGAGAGAGGAAAATGGAAAGAAAGATATAACATTTTTTGTATAATGATTGGTGTATTTAATTTAGAATATATAGGGTCTATTAAATTTAATTATTGTCAAAAGGTTGCTAATTTTGGTTATCTAAAGCCCAAAATTCGATTATTTCTAAGGAGGTTATTAAATTTGGTTATAGCATTGTGAGCCATATTTTGCACCAACATTATTAACTTTAAATTTTTTTTACTTTTAATTATAACATTGTGGATACTCTGAGTGGATTCCAATATGGGGTGCTTTTAAGTTATTGAGTTTGGTTATTGATAAAAATTGTTCAATTTGGTTTATGTAATAGGTGAAATTTGGTTATTTGCGGAGTAAAAAACTTGTAACTTTGCTTATTACAATATAAGGTGTTTTTTAGCAATATTGTTAAATTTACTTATCTATACTCATTTACTTATTGCAATAGGAATGCTCCGAGAAATCAAATTGATCAGAGAATACGGAGAAGTACGATTCGAATGGTTTTTTTAATGGTCATTATATTCGCAAGAAAGCATGGTAAAGGTTAGACAAAGAACAATGGTGGCCGGGGTGGCATATGCCAGCATCGATCCTTCTGGCACAAGTAAACAAAAGTAGAAGAAAAGAAACGTTATGCGATCTACGGAAACTATTATCTAATCCAATCCCTACCAGTACGCTATAACCTTTTGGCACAAGTTCCCTCGAGATTTAAAAAATGGGATGATGAAAACTAATAAAACAAGGAAAATGGTTTTGCCACTCCCCACTCCCCTACAAGTATATTTTTGCACTAAAAATATACTTGCAGGGGGGTAGCGTTAACAAAAAAAAGAAGTGGTAAAATCAGAAGCCTTAAATAATGCAGCATAAGTTCCTCCTTTTATGATTTTTACATCACTTTAAATTTTTATTTTCCCAATTGACCCAAGACTTAATTTGATTTGATTTGGTTGGTTTGGTTTTAATTCTTATTCTAAACGAAACTCGGTTCAACAAATTGTTTTTTTGGGTGATTGAATTTGACAAGTTTTGTAGGCAACCTCGGCAAGCCTAATGGAAATCTTGGGGACTACTGCTATAGGTTCATGTACATAAGAATTTTGTGGGGCCCACCTCGGGTCTATAAAAATGATCTGAACTGTCCATTATTTTTAGAATATTTTTTTTATAGAGTCCTGTAAAAAATCAGCTCAATCCGATATAAGTAAGGATTTTTTCGGAATGCGTAGGGACAAAACTAAGCATTTAAGTAGTTTTGCCTTTACAAATTCCAAAAAAATCCTTACCGATATCAGATTGAGCTGATGTTTTACTAGACTCTATAAAAAAAATTTAAAAATAATACTCCCTCCGTCCATTTTTTAGAGTCCGGTATTCCATTTTGGGCTGTCCATTAATAAGTGTCCATTTTGTAAAGTTAGTAGGTAAAAGTTGGTACACTGTCTATTTTGTCCTTAGAAATAGATTTCATTTTGAAAAGTTAGTGAGTATAAGTGTAATGATGATGGGTAAGTAGGAAAAGTGGAGGAAAAAATTTATATGAAAGGTATAATGATGATGTCTTTTTAATAAGTTGGAATTACGAAGCAGGACACTTAAAAAGGGACGGAGAAAGTAGGTAGTTTAAAGACCCAAAGAGCTCTACATAACTCATATGTACATGATATATACATTCTAATATGTACCCGTAGCTTTATTATTGTGGGGGGAACTTGGTATAGTGTATGTTGCGACGTAAGCTTGAGTGATTTGAAAGATTATACTAGGATTTACTACCAATTAGAGCTGGGGATCAATAAACTCCCTCGTCCATTTTGATAGTTTTGAGGATTCTAACATTTTAAGGGAGCAATAATAATGTAATCATGCCTATTCACACAAACACTTTCAACACACACTTACATCTAGGGTCCACATTACACCAAAACTTTCGGCGTAGAGTTTGAGCCCCAATGTAGATGTGAGTGAATTTGTATAAATGTTTGTAGACAGTATATATATTGTACACAGCCCCTCCGTGTATAACCAGGTCATGTCCGCCAACCCAATCAAAACATGACAACTCAGCAATAAGTGGGGCAAACATTTCCACCCCTCATTTCCATATCCGCCGCTCAGCATTTTGAAGAGCGACGGCACCGTTTTGTGCTGAATAAATGGCCCTTCTTTTCCTATTTGGTGTTGAATAAATGGACATGACTTTGTGGGGCCTATTTCATTTGGCGTTTGGTACGAATTAATCGGTGATGATTTTTTTGATTTTTGCAGAGCCATTACGAGTCCTATAAAGATGATTCGAACTCCATGTTATTCTTAAAATATGTTTATTGGTTCCTAAAAAAAATTACTATTTCAATCCAATATCAGTAAGTACTGTTCCAAAAATCTTAAGGCATACAAATGCTAAAAAAGTCCTTACCTGTAACGCCCCGATTTTTCGGCAATAAAATCAGAGGCATTAAATATAAATTTTTGGAAATTTATTAAATTAAATTCAAAATCCCAAACGGATAATTCATCCTAAAGATTCATCTATTACAAACCATTGTGAAAATACCGAAAATAGTCTTTGTGGTAATATTCTAGACAAAATAACAGAGCTGTCTTCTAAGATTGATACGGATTCCAAGCGTATACTGGTTCAGTCTCCATATCCGGATTCATCTCTAGGTAGTATCGCCCTCTTTGAGGGTCCTGAGTCTCCACCTGATTCTCTGCAAAATCTGACACGGATGCCAGACAATCCGTGCCTGAGTGAAAAAGTTCACCCCGTAATATAATCCAACCCAATCACCCCTCCTTATATTGCAGCTAGCAGGTAACAATATATCATCAATGCAGAAAAGTAAAACACCCATAAATCTATTCATTATCGATCGATAGCCTAACAGCAAGGAATATCTAGTCATGCCCAGACTCTAACTAGGGTTTATCTATCTTAATCATCACATCAAAATCACCAAGGGGCTCCCACCAGTTCTATCATCACAACCATCGCTGGATCACCATCCAGATTTTATCAACACAAAAGATCACTGGACCACCTGCCAGGTTTTATCATCGCAAAACGTCACTGACCAACCGTCAGGTTTTATCATCGCAAAACGTCACTGACCAACCGTCAGGTTTTATCATCACAAAACGTCACTGACCAACCGTCATGTTTTATCAAAACATCACTGGGCTTACTTTGCCAGGTTTTTATCATCAGAAAACATCACTGACCAACCGTCAGGTTTTATCAAAACATCACTGGGCTTACTTTGCCAGGTTTTATCATCAGAAAACATCACTGACCAACCGTCAGGTTTTATCAAAACATCACTGGGCTTACTTTGCCAGATTTTATCATCAGAAAACATCACTGACCAACCGTCAGGTTTTATCAAAACATCACTGGGCTTACTTTGCCAGGTTTTATCATCAGAAAACATCACTGACCAACCGTCAGGTTTTATCATCAGAAAACATCACTGGACCACCGCCAGGTTTTACTGTCACAAAATATCGCTGGACCTCTGCCAGGTTTTATCAAAACATCACTGGACTACCGCCAGGTTTTATCAAAATATCACTGGGCTTACTTTGCCAGGTTTTATCAAAATATCACTGGGTTTACTTTGCCAGGTTTTATATCATCACATCCAACTCATCACATCTCAACATCCTACCTGCAGGCAGATCTAAAAATAAACTTTCCAATTTATCCATTACGTAGCACCGTCTAAGTGAACTCTATTTGCATATCACCCCATGTCTCTAAGTTCCAATCTAATGCATCAATCACAAGTCGGAGCAGTATACAAATAATCACCATGATAATTGAAATAAATAATAAGCGTAGAAATTACGTAACTCTTTATGAATGGGCCGTTGCCCTTAATCTTGTATGGCCAATAAGTTAATAATGAAGTAGAACTTTTAATAAACTTTAACAAAATATTTTCTAGGCTCTCTTTAATTTTAATTCTTAAGAAATTAAATAGATTAAAGACTAATTATATACTTAAATTAGGTAAAAATATTAGGGTAATTATCATGACCTTGATAAGAGTCCTAAAGGTCATACGCAACATGTTTGAGTGTCAAAAGTTAGGTTTGGAGGGTCGCAGGATTTTATTTGAATGAAGACGATAAATAAAGTGGCTGAAAGTGAAGTAAATAGATAATAATTAATCTACTATTCAAAATATTTTGAGGTTAACAAAGTTCCATCTTTGGGCAGTAAGGAGTCTAAATAAAATTATTCGGGTATTAATAATTGTGTTTATAAAGTCGTAAAGTAATTTTGATTGGAATTGATTTAAAAATAATAATAAATAGTGAATTAAATAAAAAAAATATCTAATTAAACAAGTTGCTGTATTTGAGATTCAAAGAGTCTAAAAAAAATTAGTTTGAGTGTTAAAACGTGGGTTGAAAGGTCGTAACAAATTTTCGTTTGTAAACTTTGAACGATAACTAATAAATAATTTAATAAATAGATAATTAAGTAAAAAAAAATATGACCTTAACAAGTTATGATCTTTGAGATGTAAAAAGTCTAGGAAAAATGGTTCGGGGGTCAAAAACGGTGTTCGGGATGTCGCAAAACGCATTCGAACCAAAACAGAACGAACCGCAAGGTCTGACCGGGTTGACCTTGCGTTGGGGACCTCTTCCGCGAACTAGTGGCTGGTTCTTGCGGCCCGAACCTCGCGGCCGCAAGGTTAAGCTAGTTTCGGTTTTCTTCGTTTTTCGCGATGGTTTCGATGCATGGGTTCATTCGGGGCATAGGGTTAAGTATAAAAACATTAAATATACTTAGAGGAATGATTAGGAGAGATTATACTACCTCGATTGGATCGAATTGATCTACAAACCGAAACTTGAATTTTTTGGACGGAGACTTCGGTTTCTTCGATCGGAAGACCTTGGGTCCGAATTGGATGATATTTAGGGATTCTTGGGGTTGGGGAAACAATCTGGAACGGTCAATTTGGGTTTTGGTTGGGCGTCGATACAAAACCCGTTTTTCTCTCTCTCACTTTCTCTCTCTAAAACTCCATTGATTGGAGCTCCAATCTCTCCTGTTTTTCTCTCCTTTCTGGACAGGTGGGGCGTGGTAAATTTCGTGATGTGCCCTAGGGTCGACGTACTAGGGTATATATAGGAGAATTTGAAGAGTTTCGATTGAAATTGGATTTTAAAGAGGTTGTATCCTATCGGGTTTCGGAATGGACGAATTATGGACGGTTTTCATGCTCCGAGAGGAGTTAGAGACTGAGTAGGAGAGGGAGGGATGATAGGATTGCATGCATGCAATTAACATAAATTAAAAGTAAGATAATTAAGACTAAATTAATTTTATTTGTATATATCTACTAGATAATTATAATTAAGATAATTTTATTATTACAAACGATACTCTTTAAATGATTTTATAAATGATAAAATTACGGGTCGTTCCAAGTTGAATTAAAAATTTTGCTAAACAAATTTCTGGTTACGAAAAATAATAATCTAGATTTTGGTTTAATCTAATAACACTTTTAGATAATTAATCAATTACTATAGACTATTTGATTAAAATCAATTACTTTATTCGAAAAAAAAAATAGGGCAAAAAAATCCGGGTCGTTACATTACCTGTAATGGACCCTGAAAAAAAAAAAAATCACCTATTAATGGGTAACAAATAGGTAGTACAATGCTTCAGATTTTTTTGATTTTTGCGCAGCTCATTGCAAGTCCTATAAAAATGATTCAAATACTAAGTTATTCCTAAAATATTTTTTATTGGTTCTTGAAAAAAATTAGCTCAATCTGATATCAGTAAGATTGTTTCAAAATTCGTAGGACACCTTTCGAATTCTGAAATAGCCCTTATTGATATCGAATTGAGTTAATTTGTTTTTAGAAACCCATACAAAATCATTTTATTTTTAAGAATAACTTGCAATTTAAATCATCTTTGTGCAATCCGAAATAGGCCTCACAAAGTCATGCGCATTTATTCCGCACAAACGGTGCCGTTGTTCTTCAAAATGCTGAGCGGTGGACTTGGAATTTGGAAATGAGGGGTGGAAATGTTTGCCCCACTTATTGATGAGTTGTGTCATGTTTTGATTGGGTTGGCAGACATCTACTTGTACACGGAGGGACCGTGTAGAATATATTTTCACATTTGTGTAAGTGTTTATGGTCGTAGAATAATTGTTTAAGAGAGTATACTAATTATATCAAAAATTATTTAATTTTCCAATTATGTGTTATCCAAAAATAATTTGATTGATGTAGGTAGTCCTACTTGAGTTTAAACATAAGAGCAATAATGAAATTTTACCAAGTTTCTATGGAGGATTTTGGAAAGAAAAATGTACATGTATTTTGAGACGTCCCAAAATAAAGTATGGGATTATATTTTGGTTGCGTAACAAAATCCAGTAAATCAGAATATGTCATAGACTCATAGTACTTTGGAAGAACTACTCATCCTACTTGAAACAGAGGCTGAGGCTGAGGCATTTATATATGTCCTTAATCAAATTTTTAAACATGATTTTGGTTATTAATTTAAAAAATCAGTCGGTTCTGTTCCGGTTTCAATTTTATATGATAACTGAACTGTAACTGAATCGGAATCTAATCACATAAATGCCCTTATATATATTCTCCTATATACTGAAATACACCTCAATCTACCTCAGTTAGAGTTTCTAAAATCACTCTTCTACCTCACACTCTATCCTGTGATCTCTCACTCTCCATCCCTCTTGAATCACTTTCTAAAATCATTATTTTGTTATTTTGATAATGAATATTTAGTGCCTTTGAATATTTCTAACTCCACCCATAACTTATATACTACATCCTTAGAGCATGTGCACAAGAGTCTCCAAATTGTATATTTTGGCTCTTTTCGGGAGGCAAACGAAGAAAAGAGACTTTAGAAAGTCTAGGCACACATTTTTAAAACACAATTTCGGATCGGACACAATTGTGTTCAGTACCATTCGATGCACATGGGTCCAAATGTATTAAATGATTGTAGACACAACTATGCATTGAACAGTTGAAGACATAGTTGTGTTCGAGGTTGTGTTTTACAGGTGTGTGCGTAGAATTGCTCAACGAGAAGAAATGGCTATAAAACAACAAAAGGTAGAGTCCAACTGCTATTGTCATCAGTTCCATCACCCTATGTATCACTTGCCGTTGAAGTCGCAAAGTAGCCAAAACTTAAACCATTTTACACAACCCAACAAAAGCAACAGCATTGAGTTGGAACACCTCTTTTTTCTACTTTTTTCTGTAAAAAATCATTTACATCATGTATGAAATATAAAGTACCAACGTCTGGGCCACTACATCAAAATGTGAGAGTCCACGAAATAATCAAGTCTTATAACTCAACCAATATAAAAAAAAATAAGCCCATCATAGGAAAGAAACAAAGAAATAAAGAAAAAACTCATCTAAGGGAAGAACACTTACACGCATGTCATGGCCTCTTAATGAGATACAAAAATCCTAACCAACTAAATTAGCCCCAGTTGGTTGAGTTGGGATCACCCTCGATGAGTTATGTTTTGACATTTCTAGCTGCATGTCCCTTTTAAGTATCAGAAAACATGGAAATACTTCAATTTGAAGGCATCCGTCTTTGTTCTCGCAAGCAAAAGCAACAGCAGTTTCCACTTTTTATTTAAAGGTTCTTCATCCATTTCTGTGCTTCTTCCCCTGCGCATCACAAGGCTCAAGGTATTAAATTAAAGCTACAAACTTTGTCTGAAACCTCACACGAAGGTGCATCAATATTTCAGTTAATCTATTGTAAGTTATTTTCTTCGTTCGTTTTCAACTTTTTGTCTTCTGATACGAAGGAGTAATTTAGAACAGAAAGATAAATTAGAGTCATTCGCAAAGGGTGTTTTAAAAATAATGAAATGCAAGGACCGCTAAAAGTCACATCATTCTGTATCAAAGTTTCGTATATTAAAATATTGTGGGTATAATAACATTACGCTTTTTGCGTTTACCGGTTTTTCTTTGTTCTTTGCAGTCTCGATTAGTTTTACATTTGAAACTTCAAAAATAAGATGAGGATTAGCGCAAGGATGAAGAACTTGCTTTCCTTGAAGAAAGGTATTAATTTCCCTGCTCCTTTGGCTTATTAATTCAGTTTCATATAATCCGTGGTTTGATCATTTGACTAGACATTAATGAAGTAATTTAACTGGAAACTTTTGCACAAATTCTCTTAAAAAAATAAATTTCATTGAAGTTAATTAGTAACACCAGGAATTGGGATGGGCTTCATGGTTACTACTTCTTTTTCAACTGAACGTAACATTTGGATTACCTTCCTTTCTAGCTTTATTGATCCAGACTCAGTGAAACAAAAACACGGGGGAAAATGACGTCCCAGGACGTATTTTGATAATTAATATCCGCCAAAGACATGCTAAGAACATTTGTTAATACTGAAACTGTCATTGGTATGTATTAATTATCAAAACACATCTTTGGCCACCATTTTCCCAAAACATGGAGGGGAATTAAGGTTGTCCCTCAAGTCGAAAATTAAATAACTGGCCAATACAAAAACCTTTCTTGTTTTATTTTTCTTTTCTTTTTTTTTTTTTTTCGCTTTTGCCCCATCTAGCCCTTTCAGATGCAAGCAAGTTACTCATGTCCAATGCGAACCTGATGGTCCTGGTATTTTGGGCATAGCTTAGCCTTGTCCTTAGTCTTCGTTCATTTGTCAGGAGTGTTCTCAATCATACCTCACAAAGTTAAGAGATTTCTCAAAATTGTCCCCACTTTTCGAAAGCGTTGGGTTTATGGCTTTATGCTCTCACTACACAATAAAACTGATTCCGCTGGAGCCTGGAGTGGTCAAGGTTGTCCCCCATTGTCATCTCCTGGAGTGGTCAAGCAGGCGAAAATCACAAAAAGAATATAACTACAGAACAACTAGCAAGATGGGCGCTAGAGCTAGAGCATGGATCTCAGTGGCCCATAAAAAAAAATTGAGAAAAATTAGTCTTTTGATGGCCAATTAAGGACTGTAGTCACATGGCCGAACCCATACTTTAGTACCCACGTCCATGTGTTATGGATTACTCCTACTAAAATGACAGATTCTCTCTCTCTCTCTCTCTCTCTCTCTCTCTCTCTCTCTCTCTCTCTCATTAAAAGCAAACAGAGCTGATGGAGAGAGATTCAAAACTGGTAAGTGGGTAGTTGGCATTGATTCAAGTGGGCTGGGCTAGATGAACTCCTTCATTGTAGATGGGTCCGGTGTATTAACCCCACAATCATCACAGTATCTCAACGGGTTCACTGGAATTATATCCTTTCCGGGTCCTAAATTTGAATTGGACGGGATAGTTTTTTCCTGAATTATTCAGACTATCTTGTTCAATCCAAAACTTGAACTGGAGAGAATCCGAACATTGAAAAAGAATGCAGTTTCCATGTTTTCGGTCTTGACGTTCTTGTTACTCCTATATGACTTGGAACCCGTTCCAGAACAACTTCTTAAAAAATAAGTATTTATTTCACATTTTCAAACTCAAAAATAATGTAAATGAAAAACAATTTTTCAAATTTTTTTGCACCATATTAAAGATCTCATTGAGATCTTTTAAATAAGATCCATATTGCATATTTTTATATTTCAATAAGCTCATCGTTTTTTAGCTTAAAATTGTCTTCTTACAAAATAAGTACTTATTTCGCGTTTCGGAACGGGACCTAGCTTCATAAGAACTTTGAATAAACAGACAAGGAAGGATAATGAGACAACCCCAATTGAATGAGAAAAAAAAATGAAATTTTGGTTTGAGCATTGTCGAATTCCATGCTTATATGTAAATTATGTCCATGAAATAAAATGATTAAAACAGTTTTTTTTTTTTTTGTGCATGTTTTGCAGTGACCCAATCGAATACTACGCACCCTACAAATGTGGATGTTCGGGAAGAATATGCTAATGCCTTTCGCACGGAATCATACAACGAGTTTTGGACGCGTGTCCTAGCGTTGAACGTGGCAGAATCCACCACTAATAGAACTATGGGGTCGACTACAGCTGATCGGCTTCCATCCTATAGGCTATTTGCAGAGCATCTGCTGGATCCAGATCAACCCACCATTAATCGGGTTCTTGCTTCATTAGCCAGAAATTGCCCAGAAAATCACACCCTCTTATCGGACTATTTCTCAGAAACCACCGATGCTTCAATCCTGTGTGGCCTCCTTTTAAAGGACATAGACCATACTCGTGCCAATTACCGTTCCCTGAAAACAACCATAAACGCTCTCGAAACCACCCATTTATCACAAGCAGCAATGCTACTCACACCGCATTTAGATACCGCATTTTTTACTTCAGAGACACAAGTGTTATGTGGTGTCACTAGACTTTCTCATTTATCACTAGTGAACAACTTTCCTGTCATATTGGCCCGATTAACAAAATTCTTCAACTCTGCCAACCCATTTGCCTCCACTGCTGCATCGCAATGCCGATTCCGAGCTGTTAAAACCGGCTGCACCCAGTTACTCAAACGGCTCGAGTCAAGCCGCGATGGGGCTCGAGCCAAATTGCGTGTAATCCAGAAAGTAAAGCTCGGCTCGGCCATTTTTCTCGTGGCTTTCACCGTTTCGTTGACAGCCATCATTGTTTTTCATGCTTTAGCCCTGACGGTGGCTGTGCCGGGTCTCATAGCAGCTTCGCTTGAGTTGGCTTCAGCCAGAAAGCTAGTTAGGTTTTCGGCTCAGCTCGATGCAGCTGCCAAGGGGGCATATACATTGAACAGGGACTTGGATACGACAAGCAGGCTGGTGGCTCGGCTTCACGATGAGCTGGAGCATGAGCGAGCCATGGTCGGGTTTTGGCTTGAGCAGGGAGAGGAGCGGCTCCAAGCCAAAGGAGAAGTGGCGCGCCAGCTGAAAATGAATAACTCTAGCTTTAGGGAACAGCTAGATGAGCTGGAGGAGCATTTGTATTTGTGCTTGATGACTATCAATAGG
>BPLS01000141.1:916013-1074683 GCA_019656275.1 Rhododendron kiyosumense
GCCCGAAACCTAGTGGTAAAGGAAATTCTGGATCCGGGTAAATCCGGCCCGGCTCTCAATTTGTTGTCAACGTAAAGTACCATATCTCTTTCTTTAATTTCGTTTCTGCAATGCTGCCGACACAGATTTAATCGAAATCATTCGACACATCTTTGTTTGAATGTGGGTCTTGACATCTGTGTCCAAACCATTTCTCTTTCTGCTTTTTGGTAAGTTAGCTTTTCTACAATATTTCTGTCCTTTGTTTTTGTCGCACTAAGTCAAAGAGTTAGTTGTTGTCATAAATTGCATTAATTTGTCACTTTTCTAGCTAATTGTGGTCATAATTCTAGGCAATAGCTACATCTACCTAATTTATTTAGGCCTTGTTTCTCTAAGAGTTTTTGGGTTTTTTTGGATTTTTTGAGTTTTGCTTTTATTCAAATTTGTTTTGCGTTTGTTAGTGTTGCATCAATTTTTTGTGAATTATTATGTCATCTTGTCAAGACGAATTAGAGAACTAAAAAATTACTATGAATTTTACCCTAATATTTTTTAAAATATCCAAGATAATGTCCAAAAAGAATTTGTCTCAACAAGACGAATTAATAATTCATAAAAATTTGATGCAAAACTAAAAAATGCCTCAAAAGCCCAACAAGACCTTAAGGTATCCACAATGCTATAATTAATAATTGATAACTAAAAGTTGCCACATCAGCTTTTGATTATTCATTTAAGAGATTTCTAAGGTTAGCAATGTAGATATCTACAATGGCATAATCAAAATTGGATAATCAAAACTTGTCACATCATCTTTTTAAACTACAAAAAACTAAAAACTGTGAATAATAGACAATAATTTTTTTAAAAATAGTTTTGAAACTAATAAAAACTATTTACTAGAAATAGAAAATAGTTTTGAAATTGAAACTTTTTTTTGAAAAAAAAACTGTTTTCTAAAAAAAATAATTTTTTAGCAAAATATTTTTTCCGAAAATATTGTTCAAAAAGAAAGAGAGAGGAAAATGGAAGAGAGATAAAACATTTATGTATAATGATTGGTGTATTTAATTGAGAGTATGTAAGGTCTATTAAATTTGATTATTATCAAAAGGTTATTAGTTTTGGTTATCCAAAGCCTAAAATTTGATTGTTTCTAAGGAGGTTGTTAAATTTGATTATAACATTTATATTTTGCTTCAACATTATTAACTTTAAGAACCTTTTACTTTTGATTATAACATTATGAATACTCTTAAACTTGACTTTATTCACTTGTTCCTCTCTCTCAACATCTCTCCGGTCTCCACTTATTACCCTCAAAACTACTAGGCAACCTCAATGCTGCTAAACTTGTATGGAGAAAAATTGGAATCCATTATAATATCACTGCTTCATAAAGTATTGCTATGTTGTGTTTAGAGATAATAATGGTAAAGAGATTAATAGAGGGGAAAGCAACACAAAGAGAAGCAATAGATACTAGTATGATTAGCTAGCTTCAATTTTTTTTTTTTTTTACAGTAAGTCTGTTTACACAGATAATTTCCACACAAATCATGCACAGATTCGCGTGTGGAGCTCACTTCGGATCGAGCACCTATAAGTATTGGATTGAGCCAATTTTTCACGGGAGCCATTGAAAAAATATTTTACATTTAATGAACGGTTTGGATTATTTGTGTGGAACCCGTAGTGGGTTCCGCAACAAATCTGTGCGTTTTTGCTGTGTGTGCGACATTACTGATTTTTTTTTATATCTCAGTTGTTCGGGTTAACTTAAACGTACCTCAACTAATTTATTGATCTTAGGATCTGATCTCTCCGTTCATTTGCGGAGAACCCAATGAAAACGGGAGCAAAGTTCATGCTCTTGCATATGCATTTCGCTTGCTTGGCCCAGAAAAACCAACTACCTAGCTACTAGCTAATTTAATTAAATGTCGATCACCCCATTGTTTCAACTCTGGAGTACTATTCTAGCGACTTTTGGAAATAAAATCACATGCACCGATTCAGAGACATAAATTCTCTGAAATAATTGAAATTGATTTGTTTCAGCGCAGTTAAATGTTCATGACCTAATTGCCATAATTTATCACTAACAATCCTCAGCCATTAGCCATAATTGAAAAAAAATTTGGGAGGTCCACTGTAATTTTTACTGGTGTAACCGCGGCGGGGGCCCATAAAATTCTTAAACTGGGCCATTAGATAGAAAACACTATAGGCCCATTACTGGTGTAACCGCCGGCTTTGTTTGGTTGAGAGTTTAGTTTAGTTTAGTTTAGTTTTAGTAGTGGGTAGAGAGAGAAATAAGATAATGATTGAAAAGAGGGGTAATAATTGGAAAGAGATATAGAGAGATGAAAAAGTAATAATTGAAAAAATATGGTAATAATTAGAGAGAAAAGTATGGTAATGATTGGAAAATAAAACTAAAACTAAAATGAAATGGAAACCGAACACTACCAACAGGATTTTGGTTGATTAACTTGATTCTGTTGTTTATTGCCAACAGTAAGTCTACCGGTATATCGTACAAATTTTGCGTACAGATTTGTTGTGGGGCCCACTAAGGGTCCCACACAAATGATCCAATCCGTTCATTAAATGTAAAACAGTTTTTCAAGGGCTCCCGCAGAAAATCAGTTTAATCCGATACTTATAGATGTAAGATGCTCAATCCAATCATATAATATTTCATTATCCTGGAATCTAAATCAAAAGTTAGATGATTAGATCGAGCACCTATAAGTATCGGATTGAGATGATTTTTTTTTACGTGCCCTTGAAAAACTGTTTTACATTTAATGAACGGCTCGGATCATTTGTGTGAGATCCATAATGAGCCTCACAATAAATCTGTACGCAAAATTTGTATGATTTTGTTGTACCAGTAGACTTATTGATTGCCAAGCTACAGATCGAGATTGTGAGATTCTTCGCTGAATTTCTGTAATTCCACCTACCAAAAAGCTCTTGGGTCAGTGGAGATTTTTCTAGTCGTTGCATTTTAAAAATAACTGGATTAGTCGATTTATGCGTATCCTATCACGAACTGATAATTAAAAGAACAAGATGTCGGAGACCAACTTGGTCGTGCTGATTATACTTGATTCGTAGACGGAGAGAGACCTTTTTTTGGTTGTGAAAATGACCCAATTTGGAAATAGCAATTACCCTTAGACGGAGACAGACCTTTTTTTGGTTGTGAAAATGACCCAATTTGGAATAGCAATTACTCCTACCAAGTTCATAGGATAAACCTAGCATTGCTTGGTGGAAAATATTATTCAATGCCTTGGGCACCGTCACGTGTAGAGATGACAATTCAACCTGCCTCGCCTTAATCTGATCAGTGCGAGTTTTTTGTTGTATTTTTTTGGGGTCAGGACGAACTGATAAAATCCAGTTAGGGTCGGGTTGGCGTTACCCCATTCGGTTGCCTGCCCCAAAATTATTTTATTCATAAAAAACTATTTTTATTCTTGTATTTTTACTCTTAAAACTAAAATACCACATAAAATATTACAAATATTTCTTCCATTTTACTTTTAGAGAATAGATTTTGGTTAAATTATAATAATTGTTTCATAAACTTTTAGTGTTTGAGCTCACTTATTTTAGAATTTAGAACATATTTTCTCAATAAAAAAAAAAAAAGAAAGAGCGGGGGCGAGTAAACCCAATACTCGATACGGGCGGGGTAGGGGTATCCATATATTACCCAGTTCGGGTTCGAGGGTGGGGCTAAATTTTCAAGTTAGGGTGTGGCAAAATCCATCCCGCCCCATTGCCATTCCTAGTCACGTGGTGTTCTAAAACCTCTTTTCATCACACATTTTAGTATGGGCCCATTCAATATGTGGTTGAAAAGGATGGGGCACTAATGCCCCCATGCATGGAATAATCTCTCGCTTGGTAGGGGACTATTGTATTGTACTAGTATTAATTAATGCGTTATAAATTTTGGACTAAGAAATCAAATGAAAGGACAAGTGAGCGTCTAACGGACTTCACTGCATCACATGGGTCATTGGCCATGTCGATTGTCTGTCTATTACTTCTCCATTCCAATTTGTGAGTTCCTTTTTGGGAATTCAACTACTCCAATTTCTGCATTGACAAAAAATTTGAATTTCAATTTTGCCCTTAATTATTGCATTGACAGCTTTTTGAAAGGCTAATTATTGTATTGAAATAATTATTTAATGAGTATTTAAGGTTGGAGAAAAAAGAGCAAAATGGAAAAGCTTGAGCTTTTTTGGTGTTGACTTTTGAAAGTGGACACTCATTTTGGAATGTCCAAAAAAGGAAAAGTAGATCCTCAAATTGGAACGGAGGGAGTACTAATTCCGAGACTCCGCTATTTTGAAATGGTTTTTTTTTTTTTCTTTTCGGAAGTGATTTTCACATTTTCTTTTTTTATAGTAATTCACTATTTATAATTTTATACTCTCTTTTTTGTCGTTATTCACTAAATTTTACTACTATTTTGTCTTTTTTTAATATATTTTATCACCCATCCGTAGGGATGGCATTCGGGGCGGATATTAGCATATCCTTACCCGATCCCCGAAACCGAAAATTGAACCAAATCTGCCCCGATACCCGAATGGGGAGGGGAGGGATGAACTGTAACTGAACCAAACGGGGTTCAGATAATCTCCGAACCGAATGGGTAACCGAATAAAACAAGAGAGAGAGACAGAGAGAGAGAGAGAGAAAGCAGATCTAGAAACTGATTTCTGTAGACTAATCAAGCAACACAACTGATCGAGTAACACAAACACCAACTTCGATTAATGAACATATATTAGCTCTTTCTTCACCTCTTCAAAGTGATGACAATGGACGGCGAGAGGAGTGCTTGGAGTGAGGCTGATTGACGGCAACTCGGCGAGAGGGGTGTGGATGATCGCCTGCGAGAGGGGTGTGGATGATCGACGGCAAGAAGCGAGAGGGGTTAGGATCGACGTGATTCTCAGAGAGGTGAGAGATCGAGGGTGTTTGGACTTTGGCGATTCTGAACCCTAATCAATAATCACATACTGTTAAGTACTTAAATACTCCGTATATAAAGGGTTATTACACTCTAGGTCCTTAGACCTTAACACATGTAACAAGCTGGTCCCTAAAATATTTGAAACTTTGCACTTCGACCCCTGATCTCTTTTATTATCTTTATTATAAAACAGAAGGGTGTGAGGACAAGTTGTTAGAACGGCTTAGATTTATTTGATCCAAAGGCTGTAGTGCATCCTCCCACTTCCCGGTTAAGTGCCTATGATTTTCACCTAAATCACACAATTGCCATCTCCTTCCAACCAGGATACGTAGTGCTGTAGGCACGGGCTAGCACTAGTATATCTATATATCAGTCAGGTTCCGGTGAGGGATCCCGCATTTTATTAAAATGTGAGACTCCCCTTCCTGGTTGAATTTCGATGATCCGAGCCGCTCAAAGTTATCAGAACGTGATTTTAAGAGTCCCCGCGAGAAATCACCAAAAAAAATGACCGAGAAAGGCTTCATCCGAGCAGTTTTCATTGAACCGTTCAAAAAAAACTGCTCGGATGAAGCCCTTCTCGGTCATTTTTTTTGCTGATTTCTCGCGGGGACCCTTAAAATCACGTTCTGCACACATTGAATAGTTCGGATTTTCAAAATTTGATCGGAAAATGAGAGTCCCGCATTTTAACAAAATGAGGGATCCCTCACTTGAAAATCCCGATATATATATATATATATAGGTTTTGGTTCAATTTGGTTTGGGGATTTGCTAAACCATACCCGCACCGATACCCGTTCGGTTATCCAAGGCCTCAACCATACCCATACCCACAGAGTAATAATCCGGAGTAATAATCCGGTTATCAAATAATCCCAACGGAGTAATAATCCCCTATTTTTTGGTTCGGTTATGGTTGGGAAAAAAATTTAATCCCCTATTTTTGATAACCGGATTATTACTCCGTTGGGATGACATACCTTCCCAAACCCCATATTTTTTGGTTCGGTTATGGTTCGGAAAAAAATTTCGGTTAAGGTTCGGGTATCAATCGGTTCGGTTCATTTTGCCATCCCTACCCATCCAAGGCAATATTGTAAATTTCAATGCATAAAAACAAAAAAGAGAATGTGGATTGTGAAAAGGAAAATGTCAAAATCATTTCCCTTTTTCTTTTTGATAAAAAGGAAATAACTAATAGTATCAAATAAAACGTCCGAATACATGAGTCTTGGACTCTTGGGCATGAAATCCTTGGTTCATCCGCCCTTATTGAAAAGACAAAGTACTAGGCATACTACTAATGGGTGAAAACCGAAACCTTTTGGAAACCAAAACTTAAAAAGTATCCCATACCGCATGCCATTTTTTTAAGGATTTGTTGTCATTTCCATAAATTAGATGTAAGAAAACCATTTTTTTCAGACAATTAATTCACAAAGCTGCCCCAAAAGTTTGTTAAAAAGCAACTTATCCCTCCAATAATCATTCGAAGAGGAAAAATTCTAAAATCAACTCAATAGATTAACAATAATAAGTGTATGAATATGTTTTAAAAAATATAAAACTACGTTTTTTTTTTTTTATCTTTATTATCAGCCCACCGGAAAGACCGATGAAAATAAACTTATCTCTCCAATAAATGCCATCTGATTTCAAACACGGTTTCACTCACCTATCTTTTCTGTAATTTTCAAAAGAAATAAATTCTCAAGATTAGAGCTGTGCTTAGCCAGAAGTGAGAGATCTCCTTTACTCAATAGTCCCACCCAAACTCAGCAAAAGAAAACACGGCCATTAATGGGCCACAACTGCTCAATGTAACCACCATCAATGCACTCCAACCGCCTCGAATCAAAGCTCTCCTATAAGTCCATCCCTGAAACCCAATCGCCAAACCCACAAAAAAAAAAAAACTCTCTGCTTCTCTCATTCCCCTGATCCTCTTCAGTTTATCAACTCTTCGAGTTTCAAGAATGGCGCCTGAAGTTGCGAAGGAGGAGGAGAAAATGGCGGGGGTGAAAATCCTGAGCAAAGCCCATGTCAAGCCCGGGAAACCAATCGGAAGGAGAGAGTGCCAGTTGGTCACATTTGATCTTCCTTACATAGCCTTCTACTACAACCAGAAGCTGTTGATTTACAAAGGCGGGGAGTCTGACTTTGAGGCCACAGTGGAGAGGTTGAAGGATGGGCTGGGGGTAGTTCTGGAAGAGTTTTATCTGTTGGCTGGGAAGTTGGGGAAAGATGAGGATGGGGTGTTTAGGGTGGAGTACGACGATGACATGGACGGCGTGGAGGTGGCGGCGGCAAAGGCGGAGGAGATCGAGGTCGCGGATCTCGCTGTGGAGGAGGGCACTGACAAGTTGAAAGAACTGTTGCCGTACAACGGGATTTTGAATGTGGAGGGGCTTCACCGGCCGCTGTTGGCGGTTCAGGTAATGCTTTGAATTTGTTACGTTGCCGCGTTTTATGAGTTACTCGTATTAAAATGGCAAATGGTTTTTTAAATAAAACAGTAATTTAGTGAAGATTTGGCTAAAGATATAACACTTGAGTTTCTTGGACAATTGTATGGAACTTATGGAAAAAAAAAAAAAAGAAAGGAAAAAAAATAAAATGAGAGGAAAATGAGAAGAAAATGAGAAGAAAAAGGGAAGGAATACTATTCACAAAATTGATAATTGTTATTTTCTTCTCTCTTCTTCTTCCAACCAAACAATAAGAGGAAATTTTTTTTAGTTTTTCTTTCTTTTCCTTTTCTTTCCTTTCCTTAAGCTCCAAACAGAGCCTAAGCCTTAGGTTGATTTGTTTTATGCTTTACCAATGATAGCAGAATCCAAGTTTGGTGCCATACGGAGGACAACTTTATGGTGCCGAGCGGGTACTAAGTGGCAGTATCTATCGACGATCCTAACAGTCCAACAACACGTTTGGACGATTGAGATCGCCGACGGAGTACTACATGTGTGGTACCACCGGGCACCCGAAAACTTTTCCATATGGAGACTGGAAGACAAAAATAGGGTTGAAATTAAGGTGTAGTCCAAAATTCCAGATTTGATTTGTTGTGTGTGTGGACAAAGTGGAGCGGGGAAGGATCAGGGGGAAGGGCTAAATAAATCAAAGAATGGTCCTCAGCCAAAAAGGTTTGATGTGATTTGTTAGATGTTCAATTTCTTGATTTGCTTGATATAGACGGCTAATTCTATGGAGTATTTAGCAATTGACTAGAATTGACCCCAAAAAAATTAGTGGAATCTGTTTTTTTAATCTCGTTATTCTGATAGCCTTTTCTTTTCCCACTCTGCATAATCTCGTTATTCTGTTAGCCTTTAGCCTTTTCCCACTCTGCATAATCTCGTTATTCTGATAGCCTTTTCCCACTCTGCAAAATTTGATGAAGAATAGTGGGGAACAAGTTCATACCAGTGTTGCATTAAAGTATATCATTCAATATGTCACATTCATCTTTATTTTGGAGTTTTTGAAATGTGAAATAAGAAGACCACTGCATCCCGTCTACCTCATGGACCACCACACGCCCGGACCCCACAAAAATATATAAAAATATTTTTAAATTTTAAAAAATTTTATTTATGGGCTCTATTAAAAAATTAGCTCTAACATAAATCGATAGGTATGTTTTCTGAATTTGTAGGGGCAAAACTGATTTTCGGTAAGTATGTCTTTTGAATAAAATAGCAAATTTAGAAAATATATCTATCGATTCAGAAGACGTACTTATCGAAAATCAAATTTGCCTCAACAAATTCAAAAAACGTACCTACTGATTTCCGTTGAAATTGATTTTTTATAATTCCGTAAATTATTATTTTAAAATTTATAAAAAAAATTGTATTTTTATAAAGTACGAAATGGATCTCACACAGCGTGCGGTGGCCCCTGCAATAGACATTATGGCTTATCATTTCATCAATAAAGGTAATCTAAAGCATCCACCCCCTTTTGTTTCACAGAAACGCCTATGCTACATACACTAAATTTTTACTATACCATCCACTACATTTTTTATGAAACTCATTTCGGGTCTAACAAAAAATACAGAAAAATATTCATAAATTTTAAAATAATATTTTAGGGGGCCCTGTAAAAAATCAGCTCTAACGGATATCAATAAATATTATTTCTGAGTTCATATGTTCAAAACTGCGGAGTTGAGCATTTTTGCTCCTATAAATTTAGAAATAATACTTACCGATACCGGTTAAAGTTTATTTTTTACAATGCCCCCTAAAATATTATTTAAAAATTTATGGATATTTTTTTGTATTTTTTGTTAGATCCAAAATGAGTCCCATAAAGAATGTAATGGATGGTGTAGTGAAAATTTGTAGTATATGTAGCATGACTTTTCTGCGAAACAAAAGGGGGTGGATGCTTTAGATTACCTTTCAGCGGTGCTAGAGGCACAGCAAAAGCTGTACATACAACTTGCACAGATCCATTTTGGACCAGATTCGGGTCCCACAAAGATGATCGGAGCCGCTCATTTTGTTCAAAATTTATTTTTTAGTGTCCTTGTAAAAAATCATTTCAATCCGATATAGGTAAGGACGTTTACAAATCATCCAACTTTGCTTCAGAATTTACAGTGACACTAAAAAACAAATTTGGATGATTCGTAAACATCCTTACCGATATCAGATTGAGATGATTTTTTAGAGGGACACTAAAAAACAAATTTTGAACAAAATGAGCGACTCCGATCATTTTTGTGGGACCCGAATCGGATCCAAAATGGATCTGTACAAGCTGTATGTACAGCTTTTGCTGTGTTCATATCATTTCTGATTTCCTTTATTGCACTTTACCACCTACACCCCTTGTCCAGTTGTCCGTAGGTGGTAGTTAACTAGTAAGTGATATAAATGCCCAATGCCTGTCCCCACAGTTTGAAGTGCCTGACCGCATCTTCTACGCAGACTAGACAATTTCATAGTGTTAACTGCAGATCAAAAAAAAAAAACTTGGGTCATGTAGGCAGGCATCTATTCCCTAGCAATGCTACACATTTACTTTAGTTCGGCCACAATTTTTTGTGGTGGTCTCGGACTGGGAAATTTTGTAGACCGCACGGCCCTGTAAGGATTATAATGCGGCATATCAATATTCAATCTCAGCGATGAACGATTGCGATATGTTTTTAAATTTTGACCGTTAATAAATAGCTTTTTACCGGTAAAAAAAATTTTAAATCAACAAGTTGATTTTTGTACTTTTCAAATTATTAACTTTTAGAGAGTGCGGTTAAAATTTGGAGAGTGTCAAAATCACTCCCCCGCGTCTATTCCCTAGTTATGATACACATAAGAGATGCTAGGAACATATTACTTTGCCACATTCCAACCACACCTCTATACAGACGAGTTCCATTTTCAAAAAACAAAAAGTACGAGCCCCATAATATGTTTCAAAAAAGTTTAAACTATAAAATTCGAGGGGAAAAAAATACACTTTGTTAGCATCTCTTACAAGTGTGGTAAATTTCACACAAACACTTGTTCATACTTATATCTATGGAGTAAAAAATACGATCCCCAAATATGGTGCCGCTGGACTTTCGAGTTTCTTTCGACCATTCTCGTAATCCACATCAAGAAGGTAAGAACTTTATTGCCATGAGTCAAATCATGTAGGTGTCACCAGACTTTCCAATTTCTTTCGGTCATTTTCCTAATCCCCGTCAAGAAGGTAAGAACTTTTATGGGCTCCGATTCAGTCCATTTGCTCCGGACCGGTTTGGTCTATTTAGATGGCTCAGATTTAAAGAAAGTATTTTTTATTTTTTATAAAAAAAAACATCCCTTTAAATCTGAGCCACTTTTGAACGGGTAGGATGGACCAAACTGATCCGGAGCAAATAGACTGGATCCGCCCCCAACTAATTCTGTGGTAACTTCACCACTCGATTTTTATTTCCACCGATGGAATATTTAAAAGAGTAACTTCTCAGTGAAGATGCCTGTGATGCTGCAACCCACATGTAGGTTTCAGTGTACCACTGCCGTGCCAAATCTGTTGCTCCAATTTATATCACCACCGTCCCAATATTTAACTCCCGGCCCCACTGCTTTATTGAATATACTTTGATGCCGTAGGTCACCAAGCTCAAAGACGGACTAGCAATGGGGTGCGCGTTCAACCACGCGATCCTCGACGGCACCTCCACGTGGCACTTCATGGGCTCGTGGGCTGAGGTCTGCAACGGGGCCCATTCCGTCACAGCCCCGCCGTTCCTCGACCGCACCAAGGCCCGCAACACGCGCGTGAAGCTCAACCTCCCGATGCCTTCCGACTCCAACGGCGACGGTGCCAGCCCGCCGGGCCCACCCCTCCGCGAGAAAGTCTTCAAATTCCCCGAGTCAGCGATCGACAAGATCAAGTCCAAGGTCAACGACTCGAACCCCAACCCGAAGCCGTTCTCCACGTTCCAGGCCCTGTCCTCGCACGTGTGGCGCGCCATCACGCGCGCGAGGGGCCTGAAGCCGGAGGACATCACCGTGTTCTGCGTGTTCGCCGACTGCCGCAAGAGGTTGGAGCCGCCGATGCCGGAGAGCTACTTCGGCAACCTGATACAGGCGGTGTTCACGGGGACCGCAGCGGGGCTGCTGGGGGCGCACCCGCCGGAGTTCGGGGCGGGGATGATACAGCAGGCAATCGGGGCGCATGACGCGAAGGCGATCGACGCGCGCAACGCGGAGTGGGAGGCGAGCCCGAAGATATTCCAGTGGAAGGACGCTGGGGTGAACTGCGTGGCGGTGGGGAGCTCGCCGCGGTTCAAGGTGTACGACGTGGATTTCGGGTTCGGGAAGCCGGAGATCGTGAGGAGCGGGAGCAACAACAGGTTCGACGGGATGGTGTATCTGTACCAGGGGAAGAGCGGGGGGAGGAGCATTGATGTGGAGATCAGTGTGGAGGCTGGCACCATGGAGAATCTGGAGAAGGATGAGGAGTTTCTCATGGAGGTGGTGGCTTGAGAACTCAAAAATAACTATAGAGATATATGTAGGTATGTATTGTGTATTGTGTATTTTCATATCAAATAATGCTACATTCGCAAAGATTTATCATAACCATAACCGGTCATAATTGCTGATTCTGGAATAAGGAAAACAGAAATGTCAATTTTTTTGAAGGCGTGTTGAGTCAGCAATTGTGGCTGATTGCGGTAAAAAATTGTGTAGCATTATTGTTTCCATACGGAGGAGTGTGCTAATTTGTGTGTGTTTTTTTTTTTTTTTTTTGAATTTGCTTTTGATGTGGGTTTATGTAATCTATTTTCAATTGGGGTAATATCAGGTTGGAAGACTTGGAAGTTGGTTTGAGTTTTACATTGACATCTACTAGTAATGAAGCTATGTTTCGTAGATTATAATTTGTAATTACTCCAATTCACAAGACGATATTCGTATTCTAACAAATAAAAAATAAAAAAAAGCTCTCAGAACTTCTCGTTCGTCAACATGAAAAATGAAAATAATCTTCAAGATTGGTTTGAAATCAGATGATAACAAAGTGATGGTTTTATTCACAATAAGGTATCCCCTTCAAAAAAAAAAAAAAAGCCTCATTTATGCCAAAGGATTCATAGCTTACTGGCAATTGGCAAATCAACGATCCGTTCCTAATACTACAATCATTTTTTACTTACCCTCCGGGCTAATTAGAGACCCGTAAATGTCAAACAAACAGAGAGGGGAGACCATATTGCTAGGTCCCACGTACGTACGCGAGCCACAACCGAGGGACATCCATTACCATCACTATGGGACGATTCAAACATGTAAAGAAATCAACTTTTCCATCTCTCATACACCATCCAGCTCTAATTTTCCATGTAGTATCATTCAAATTCTATTTTTTGTAGCTGTAAAAAATACACCTTTTTTTCTTTGTTTGCAAGATTGAATTGCTCGCCTATGTTATTAGAGGGACCAGACTACTGGTTAGAATCGGTGAAACCCTTTTCTCTCGGTTAGATATCGCACGACTTCTTCTTCTCTCCACCTTGCTTTGTAGTTTTGTCAATCTTCCTTCTTGTGCGTTGCAATCCTTCTTTGACGTGCTGCGGGGACACAAAACTTTCAAACTAGTCTAACACATTCTTTCTAGAGACCAAGAAATGCATATGAAAGAGAAAAGGAACAACAACTCAGCTAGGTACTATATCCCTAGGCACAAGGCTCCTGTTTACTATAGCTAATCTCTTATGATTAAAAACACATACTCCTACTAAACACATCTATAATATCATGCATAATGGCATATAATGGCCATTTGGATGCTATCCTTTTGTGAATTGTTCAACACAATGAAAATTGTGCCTCATTTACTTGTACCTATGCCTCCCTACTAATTAGGAGTATTTGGAAGGCTATTTTTTGGCTTTTTCATTTTTAACTTTTTGACTTTTTGATTATGGTCAGAATGTATTTTGAATTTGTTAAAGTGTTTAGATAATATGTGCAGAATGTATTTTACAACATGATTAGTATTTGAGAAATATGTGTAGAATGTATTTTGTAGGTCTTTTTATTAATTAACCAAAATGAAAAAAGTGGAAAATGAGAAGTCAAAAAGTTCCTCTCTCCCTATTTTCCACTTGACCAAAAAAAAAAATCCTCTCCCCCTGCTTCTTACTTCTCTTCTTTAATCCCAAAAACCGAAAAGTCATTTTGCCTACACCCAACCAAACACCCAAAAGTTAAAATTGAGAAAATGAGAAGTGAAAAATGTGGCACCCAAACAGGCACTAAACTGTGTTATCCTTTGCTCGTATCCATACTCCCCCATCTTGCAACAAACTACCATCCCTATTTGTCAGTCTTTTTGGGGAGTTTCTATCATTTAAATTGCTTATATCTTCTAGGTTTTTTTGGCCACCCAAAATTTATAATGTCATTTTCCAAATTTATAACTACACTCCAGACATTATAAATTCCCTTCTTTTTTTTTTCAAAACTCTGTGGCCTGAATAAAAGTAGTTGAAATATATGAAATAAGATTCATATTGCATTTAAAAAGTTTTATCAATGAAAAGGCATAAATACTTATTTATACTGCTAGAATAGAACAAGGGACAAACAAATTGGAAACGAGGGACAAACAATAGGGTCAATTGATCTTTTTAACATTTTTTTTAATGATATATTGTCAATTGTACTTCTTCTTTTTTCAGGTATTTTTTTGGGTTGAAAAGTATATATATTTTATTTATTTATTTTCCTTAATGTCAAAAGCCCATCTTATCTTACGGAACAGACACGATACCACTCCATTTGGATCGGAATTCCCAAACCCAAGCCCAGTAAAGTATTATTTGACCCGAACCACTCCCAAGCCCAGCACTCTTTTTCCCTTGAAGTATATAATAATATACGGATCCATATTTTCAGATATTTTTTAATAACCAGTAAAATTTCACTTTAGTCAGTTCTCTGATTCTCTCCCTCCGTCGGCGGAGTCGAAATCTCCAGCCTCCGATTCGCTCGGCAAATACGGCGGATAGGGCAAATCGACGGCGACGGAAATAGCGGCGACAAAGTGAAGGAAACCACGGGAAAGCTATAGAGGTACTTTCGAATCTTCTGGAATTTTTAATCTATCTTTTTTGTGGATTATTAACAGTTTCAATTTGCCCGCTTCCTTCGTCCAGTGAGTTCCTTGCACCCTCGAATCTCCATAAAAATTTAATCTCTTTTTTTTTTTGTCTTCCTGTTTTTGCTCATCGTGTGTTTTTCCCTCTTTGGTTTTGCTTGTGCGTTTTCTGCCATACGGGAGCAGAGGAGGCCATGATTGTAAATATTACCATATTTGGGTTTTTTTTTTTTTTTTAATGAACTGGTAAATTCATACTACTGTACTATGTTTGAAACCCTTTTTTGGGTGGTTGTTTAGTTGTGTTCTGAACTCAATGTGGTTCAGTATGCTGACTCAGTGATGGGTTCAAGGTGGGGCGACCAAACCCTCAAATATCATCTTTATTGTTCATACTGTACTTGTTGTTTCCATGATATTGAAGAAATAACAAGGGTTTGCTCTCAAAGTAGGGATCATGGAGCCGTCCCTTCTGTTCATCTTGTTTTTTGGTCCCAGTCCAACGCATGATTTTTGTGCAGTGAACTCCTCTTCCTTTATGAACCCCATACGAATTGGATACTGTTGTTGAGAAATCGGTCAAACCAACAAACACACAATGCGCAAAAAACAATAAAGAAGAAAAAAAAGGACACAAGAAGTTGAGATTTTTACATGGTTCCCCAACTGTGTAGTTGAGTACATCCATTGCTTCGCACTAGTTTCCACTATGAATCGAATGAAGAATGAATTACCAGTTACTTCGAGTGCATATACTATAAGTATTTATTACCTATGGTTTACATCATCAATAACCGTAATAACCCCGTCAAACCCCGCATAGTGAGCGAAGCACAACTTAAACCGAAACAGGCTTCACAAGCCCAACAATTGATTCATGAACTTTTGTTAAGATGTGATGATGATGGACTCAAGCCAGGTGGAAGCAGATTAATGGGTACGTTTTGTGGTTGAGTGCAGCTCTACCCTGAGTTTGACAATTTGTCTGGCTTCCTTTGGACGATTGACTTAAGGAACCATTGTTTATGTTTATGTTTTGAGGTGGTCCATATTTTTTTTTTAGGAATTTGATGACTACTCTTAGGTCTAGATTACGAACGTTGTGTTGCTTGTTTGTTGTTTCCGTCCCAATTTTTTTATCTTCTATTTTCCGGTTTGTGTTTACCATCTAAGGGTCATTCGTAGGAAGAGCTTCAAATTCCTATAAAGGTTACTCTTTGAAGAACACTGGTTTTGACGTTGGTCAGCTGGTGTCATGTGTAAGTTTGTTTGGAAGTTAGTTGGATCCATAAGGTAATTGCTTGTCTGAATGATATGTGCAACTAGTGGCATTTTATTGTATGTTTTTATATCGTTTTCACCACAAGTTTTTATATTGTTCCCTATTTTGTTCTAAATTCTAACAATCCTATTCTGATGAGAAGTGATATTTTTTTATTCAGCTTGTCTTATGAAGCATTTCTTTGATTTTTAGTTTGCAAGTACCAGTGTTCTAAAAGTCTGGTCCAACGCCTATGTTAGGCAGCCGACTAGTCGGCGCCTAGCCCCTTTTCCGCTTCACTAGTGCCTACCAAATTTTAGAACAGTAGCAAGGACTAAGAGAAAGCAAATCTTCTGTAATTCCCTTCTAATTTTTCTTTACTTTGGTTTCAGGATGTGTTTAGTGAACTTAAACTGAACGGGAATAAACCATTTCAGGAACTTTTGTGCAATGAATTCACCTGAACGGGGTCAGAGGTACGTAAAACAGGACATAGAAGATAGTCCAGTTGTGAATATTGATAGTGACAGAGAGGACGAAGAATGGGAAGGTGATCATAAGAGGAAACAAAGGTCAAGGAAGCCTCAGATTAGAGAGGAGGCTGAAGGATTATACAGTGGTGGAGCAAGGAGAATTATTGGCCATGGAATTGATAGCCAAAATAGGATAGGTGATTCTAGCAGATTGGGTAGTGATGAAGAAGACTATGTTACTAGGGAGAAGCAGCGTGTTAAGCAGATGAGGAGGAACCAAGGAGATAATACATTGGAGAAATTGAGCAATTGGTATCAAGAGGGAGAAATAGGGAAAAGGCATGATGTTGTAGACAAGTCTGGGGATAGGGATTTCGAATCAACTGTTGACAAGGATGCAACATCTTTTGACAGGGAAGGTAGAAAAGTTGATTCTGAGAGGAGTAGAAGCAAGGGGAGGTCAGAAGCTCCGGAAGAAGGCAACAGGCAACGTTCTTTGACCGTTGAAGATACATCAGGTAAGGAGAGATTCGATAACCATAGAGAGCAGAGACTTTCCATTGGTCATGGTATTGATGGCAGTCATGAAAGGTCTTTTGCGGAGGAGGGTGGCAATACAGGGTCAAGAGACAAAATAAGAGAAATAGATCACTCCAACAGGTCCAAGACACCTGAGAGGAGTGGGAGGCAACAACATGAATCAGGCATGAATTATGAGCAAAGCACTTCTTTCAAGCGTAAGGAAGCAGACAGGGATGTTTATGGTGAAGATAGTTCAAGAGGAAGAGCAGATGGCTGGAGTGACAGGAGCAGGGACTGGGAAGGTTCCAAAGATAATTGGAAAAGAAGAGAAAGAAGTAATTATGATAAGGATACAAGAGACGGTGATATTTTTTCCGATCATGGCAGAGATTGGGAGATGCAGAAACGCGGTCGTGAGAGGACCGACGGCGAAAGGCCTCAGGGTCGTTTCACTGGTAGAAAAGACGGAAGCAGAACCGATGCTGTGAAAACCTCATCGAAGTACGGAATTTCGACGGAGAATTATGATGTGATAGAGATCCAAACCAAGCCCTTCGATTATGGGAGAGATGATTCTGCTTCTACTTTCTCCAGAAGAAATGAATTGAATCAGGAATCTGATACGAAACCAGCACCAAACGAAGATTGGTCTTATGGCGGTGAAGTTGATACTCAGTCAGGGGTAGGAAGAGGCCAGCAAGGTTTACTTAATCGCGCTACTGGTGGCCAAAGTTCCAGAAGTGGTTCACAGCCTCCATATGGAAGCCAGGACACAGGAACCTCTGGTAGAGTTGGCAGAGGATGGGCACGGCCTGCTGGGAGAGACACCCAACAGACTGGAGGTCCAGTGCCCATGATGGGCTCACCTTTTGGACCGCTTGGAATGCCCCTTCACGGACCTATGCAACCACTAAACCCTAGCATGTCGCCTGCTCCCGTTCCCCCAATATCTCCAAATGTTTTTATTCCACCATTTTCACCTCCTGTTGTTTGGCCTGGACCTCGGGTTGTTGACATGAATATGTTAGCTCTCCCTCCTATGTCTTCTGGAACATTTGGACCAAGATTTCTTCCTGATGTAAGGACTCCACCAAACCCTGCCTTGTTTTTTAATCACCCTGGTCCTGGAAGAGGAATTCCTCCAAATCCAAACTCATCTGCCCCAGGCTTTAACACCATGGTACCAATTGGACGAGGACAGACACAGGATAAACCCATGGGCCCGGGGGGTTGGATGCCTCCTAGAACTCAAGGGTCTGCCGGTAAAGCTCCTTCTAGGGGAGAGCAGAATGATTACTCCCAAAATTTTGTAGACACTGGAATGCGCCCTCAGAACTTTATTAGGGAGCTAGAGCTCACTAGTGTGGTGGAGGACTACCCCAAGCTTAGGGATCTCATTCAAAGGAAGGATGAGATTGTGGTGAACTCGGCCTCTCCTCCAATGTATTATAAGTGCGACCTCCGTGAGTTTGAGCTGTCACCAGAGTTTTTTGGAACCAAGTTTGATGTCATCCTTGTGGACCCTCCTTGGGAGGAATATGTTCACCGAGCTCCTGGAGTCACTGACCATATGGATTACTGGACATTTGAAGAAATAATGAATCTTAAGATTGAGGTAATCTTGTCTCCATGATCCTGATACTGACTTGATTGATATTTAAATTTGGGTTCGTATCGTGATATTTTCTTGTGTTCATATGAAATGATTATTTTCATGTGCTTCATGATGTAGTCTACCATTTCGATGTGTTACCGTCCTAGGAAAGGGAAAAATTATGTTTTGTTTAGACCAAAATTACTGAAAGGCTTCTTTTCCTAGAGAACCGAGAACATCAATGGAACCCGAAATTCCATTGAAGCAGTACGAAAAACACTGAGACATTGAGCTATTTCAGTCCTATGGGGACTATCTAACAAGGACATTATTGTACCGTCCCATAATCTCTTTCTAAGCATTTGACGTTTCTGTTTCCTGGCTAACTGGAACGATCTGCCAAGACGATTGTTTGTCCTCGATCCTATGCTGTGACAACTGAATCTAGCTAATATAAACATGAATAACTTAAAAACCATTTTTCTGGATTTATACGAGAAATGTTGCTGGATCCTGAACGTAAACTAGTGTGTTGACAGTATTCCTTTTCATTTGCACAGTTAACTACTTGCTCTGTCTTTACAGGCAATAGCCGACACGCCTTCTTTCATTTTCCTTTGGGTTGGTGATGGAGTTGGCCTTGAACAGGGCCGGCAGTGTCTAAAGAAGGTAGACAACTGAACTGAGAGGAAATGGAGTTTAAACTAACGAATATCCTCCTTTGTACTTACCATAAACTTTAAAGTATTGATTTGCATTGAGTTTGCTTTCCAACTGTGCTTTCTTTCCTCCGTAGTGGGGATTTCGCAGGTGTGAGGACATATGTTGGGTGAAGACAAACAAAAGTAATGCAACTCCAGGTTTGCGCCATGATTCTCATACTTTGTTTCAACGCTCAAAGGTTGGTAGCTAATTTGATTCTGAATTTTACCTGTTTACCGCTATTCTCATTTTGGTTCCTATAAATGCCTTTCTCCTGAAATGTATGTTGCCTTGTCATTAATAAAGGAACACTGCTTGTTGGGCATTAAGGGAACTGTTCGTCGGAGTACTGATGGTCATATAATCCATGCCAATATTGACACTGATGTTATTATTGCTGAGGAGCCTCCTTATGGTTAGTTTTACCTTCCTGTCTGGCCTTTCAACTACTTTAGAGTTTTGTCAGTTGGTACGTGGTTTCCCCTCCCCGACTTTCCCTCTTCTCCTTCTGAATATGGTGTTTGTGGGCATAACCAGAAAGAAAAAAACCTCAATTGTCTGGTCAACTTTTTTAGGAATGACTTTGCAAGTGTTTGAATGTTGATAGGGTCCAACATGTAACCATTTGAGGTCATTCTGGTCCCCCATTCAAGCCAAAATCCTTCATGAATCAACATTTTGTACGATCTATTTTCTGCATAGAAATAGAATGATAAAATATTTTGGTGATCCTTCACATTTCGCTGCATCTCGGAGATGCAGTTCTTATAGCATTATACTTTATAAAATTCCACACTTTGTATGGAATTGCAGGTTCAACTGCAAAGCCGGAAGATATGTACCGCATAGTTGAGCATTTTGCATTAGGCCGCAGGAGGCTTGAGCTCTTTGGTGAAGACCACAATATTCGGTCTGGGTGGCTGACTGTTGGCAAAGGACTATCGTCGTCAAATTTTGATGCTAAGGTACGAGCCTTGTCAGTTTTGCAATGGGAAGAAAAAAAGGCATTATTGCTTAATTTTTTGGGGCCATCGGCTAATATCTTTCCTGGAAATGGCTGTGCTTGTGGCGATTAGGCTTCACTTGTTGGAATAGTGACCATTTAATAGCAAAAACTGGAAATCTAGTTCTTGTCTAGCGGTGGGCAGAGGTCAACAGGAACATTTTATTAGCTAATTTCTGTAGTACCCCAATCGTCAAAATATTGGTCTTTTGCAAAGGGCTTAGGTTGTTCTGACTGAAACCTTTTCCGCTGAAGGAAAAAGAAGGCATAATAGTTAGTGCCAACTGCCAACCATTGCAATAGAGGAAAAACTCTATGAAGTGGTCTGGATCATGATGAGGGATCGAGGAAGTGGGTCGTCCTTTTTTACTGCTCTTTGAGACTATGCCCAGGACTAAATAGGATTGAAAAAGCAATTTATTCCGCAGTTCTTTTCTAGGCAGCTAACAAAACACATATCGTGAGCCGTAATCAATGGTGGTTTTAGTCGGAGTGTACATGCACTTTTCTGCTGGCATCTTCTTGTCTGTATTTACTGGATTTCTGGCTGGGAAATTGGAATATTTTCAGGCATATGTGAGAAACTTTGCCGACAAGGATGGTAAAGTATGGCAGGGAGGGGGAGGACGAAACCCGCCACCAGAAGCACCTCATCTTGTTGTGACTACGCCTGAAATTGAGGCTCTTCGTCCCAGATCACCAATGAAGAACCAACACCAGCAGCAGCAGTCAGCATCCATTTCTATTCCGACAGCAAATTGAAGCGGCAAAAGGTCAATTAGGAATTCACCTCAAAATCATAATTCCCCTAGTCTGAACCAAGAAGCTTGTAGCTCTAGTCATTCAGCTCCAGGTCCTAAAATGGAGAGCAGTAGGGATCGAGGCCGCAGCAATACTTCTTCAGAGGACAGGGTTACATTGGTGGTTACATGCCTCTCATGGGCTAACAAATGGAGATTACCTTTGTTATGAATCAATGTATAAATCATTTTGTGATAGAAAATTTTTCAACATTTACTCGTGTAATATTATTTTGTGATTTTTTCCTTTCAACTCAAATAAACGAAGGGGACATTGATGTCCTTTTGTAATTTGATCCTGGAGGGTACATCAATTCAAAGTTCATGAAGCAGCATCCATGACTTGCTACTTCACCATGAAAACTACAGCAGAATAAAATGTACGTATACACAAGAAAAAACCATAGCCCAGATATTCTGGTTTTCTCGCTTGTAGTGGGTTACTAATATACAAATGCATACCCCAAAATGGGCTTATAAATTCCTAAACTTCGTCATCGTCCTTTGAACACGCACTTGAGGACTATCAGGGCAATCAAAACTTGAAAGGAAGAAAATGGAGGAATTCCTCTTGCGCGGAAGCTTCATGTCTCAGTTTTAGGCTTCTGGTCTGGAGGCATCACAGCAGCAGCTTCTTGAACAGCATCTGCTTCAATGTAGGTGGTAAGTAAAGATCTGAGAGAGAGAGAGAGAGAGAGAGAGAGAGAGAGAGAGAGAGAGAGAGACAGACAGTCGTTAGAAATGCCGAACCTTGTGGCCGAGTTTGCAGTTCTGACTTGCTTTCTCCTGCAGAGGATGTTTGTGCCTGCTGTTGGGCAGCAGCTGCTTTCAGCTGCTCCTCTGTTGTCTTCAAGTAGTCTTCGGTGGAGTATGCTTTGTTTGGAGAAGGTGCACCATCTTCAATTTAAAAGAATTTTACCACTAATAATCAGTATCCTTTTCCACAAAATCAAAGCCCTTGGATGTCTAAACTACATACAATAGTACTTGCCGAATACTAAAAAGAACACCACCAACAAGCATGTAACCACTATATATAAGGATTAAGGAGTAAGAATTAAGAAGAATTCCTTGATATCTCTCAACGAATAAGAAGACTGAGTTCTAATGAAATGGAAAAACATCATCTCCACTATAGGGGAAGTAACATTACCATTAAGCGATCCAATGTGCATATAGCAAATGTATCAATCAGGAAATAAACCTTTCTGTAGCTTTTACTCATACCTAAGCAATGATAGTTTCATACAAAGGTAATCCCTGGTACTCATGCCTGAGCAATGATAGTTTCATACAAAGGTAATCCCTGGTACGAAAATTCACTCCAAAGACCAAACTGACAAATGATAAAAGTGTTGCCTTCGGGCTTTGAGGTTTGAATGAATTTGCCATGTACAAAAAGAAGAAGAAGAGAGACTGACAGCTTAGCGTGATGACTTGTCGTTTGTGTAATGTATGTCGCAATTGTTTGAATATGCAATGCAATAGTAGTACACATGTACCAAAAAAGTACCAGTACTCGCATGGTATCATAGAAAAGTTAAAAGGGAGAATTCTGAACACTTGTTCAGTTATCACTCACTGGGGTCAACCACCGTCTGAGAATCTTCAGGACTCGAGATTGATGAAGGAGTTGAGGAAGTTCTGGTTGTGTTTGAGCTGTACGTGTTTGCTGTAGAGCCTTGGACTTCATCAAGACCAATCTCTCGTTCAAGGGTGCTCTTGAATTCCCTTGAAACTTCCTATGAGAGGAGAAAACGTCATATCACCAGCATAAGTATTTCGTCAAGGCTATGAAAAAAAAAATCTACAGATGATTCATGTAAATGGTAAACTGACCTGAAGCTCTCTGATTGTGGGTTGAAATTGACGCAAAGTTTTCCCCAAGTTCCGAGCAACCTGCATTTAGACAACTTGATTGCTTTGTGGACATAAATTAAAAAGGGAAGACAGAAGAAATAGGAAGAAAGGTTAAAAACACACAAGCGTGGAAGCAATTTCAATATGCTACGTGCTGTCATGATCAGGACTACTGCATTGGCAGAAAATAACCATTCTCCTTTCATTGCCTTTATGAAGCTGAGAGTGCAAAGACTAGACTTTCCACCTTATTCCCACCTTTTTAGTAACTATTGAAGGTTAAGTTTCAGCAATCGAAAGATTGGTAGGCTCCTATAAGGAAAGTTATTAACAGGGGTCTTGGGAAGACATGCAGTAATTTTGGAGACTGGAGAATCGAGACTTGTTTCTAAAGCAGTCCCCATTTCTGATGACGGCCTGTTCTTCTTTCAAGGATGCTATGTGAGAATTTATTTTAAATATGACAACTTCATGTAATGGAATTTGAAAGCTGAGATTTCCACTCTGTTTCTAGAATTTTTTTCAATGCCGCTAATGGGTGCCATGAGCATCACCTCCAGATGAAGTATTATTGCTAATCAGTGCCATAAGTGACATGGTAATTATATACCTGTTTGATAGTTCCAGGAGCTTAGTGGATGAACGGGTATGACTTTACTTGGTGCGTTGGAAAGAGAGGATATTTAGAATGGTAGGAAGTACGAACGTATTTGAGACTCACAAAGCATATATAATTCAAATCAAGTCAGTAGCAACAAAATGGCTCAAGAGATTACAAAACGGCGAATGGATACAAGTATACAACACAACTACAAAGAACGTAATGACCGTGAGCATCTCAACTTCCTTCAGTACAAATTAACTACTTTTCATTTCTAGTATCCTTATATGCTTTTACTCAAAGAACTTTTATTGTCTCAACTCTCAATATGGTTTTTCTACAATCCTGTTAAATTGAGATGTTCAATCACGCGCGAATTTTAAGCTACGATGTCAATTGCAGAAGTACAGTCACCGTGTTTAAATTATTTCACTCCACTGAAAGTATACTATGTTGTATGGAGTTTACCCTCTTTATACTTACTATCAAGATCTTCAACCCACTCACGAAACCATATGGACAACAAACCCTTAAATTGGTCAACCATTTCATTCATATGATTTGTGTTCTAGGAATATAGATATCAAAAGCACAAGAGAAACTAGGCCAGCAAAAACGAGTATGAAAGCAAACAATCACCTCAGCTAGCCCTTTGGGACCAAAAACCAACAAAGCCACCACTCCAATCACCAAAGCCTCAGGAGCCCCAACTCCAAATAAAGATGCATACACACCCTTACTTTTACACCGTCGGTTCCTTTCTGTACCACAAGTTTTTCACCTCAAATACTTGCCACAAACAGAAAAACAATAACAATTCTCATAAACCCAAATGAGAAAAACCAAAAAATTACCTATCTTTACAGGTCGTAGTGAGATTGAGGTACCCAGATGCCTTAAACCATTCCAAGACGAGAAGCGGGTCAGACGCAGTTGAGGAATCCATTTGGGTACACAAATGCTCTTGGTTTTGGGGTATGATTGCACAGAAGTAGATAGGGCGCAGAGAGTAGGGTGCTTACTCGTTGATGAATATGAACAAAGGAGAGAGGTAGTACGAATTGCAGAAGCCATGGAGGTTATTTGCATAGTACTTTACGAGTTGAGTTTCGCCTGATTCCCTGTTGTTGAGTCATGGGGTGTTGAGGATATGGTTCAAAATCCAAACAGATTGACACCCAAATCCTGTAACGAGCATCGGGTGAAGTAGGGAATCGCGGAAAAGTGTTAGCAATTTTGCGTCCGAGCAATTGTGGGTTTTTTGACATCCATAGGTGGGTTTCATGACCGGGCTGCATATTGGGCTGCGGCCCAAGCTAACGTCACGATATATAAGTATGATACTATTTTTTTTTTTTTGCATGATTTTTAATCTTGAACTGTATGATTGATAAAAAAACAAAATAGAGAGAGAAGAACTGTATGAAGTTTCCCTCTCAACAAACTGAGACGATGCATGCAAATCAATTAAAAGTTGGACGGGGAGGATTCTGATATAAAAGTCATTTGCTTTTTACGAGCCCTTAAAGATCTGTTTGTTTGACCAGATATGAGCATCAGATTAAATCATCTGCTCGAAGTGGCCAGATATTTGATGTTTTGGTTAGCATGTATACGCTTGGATTAACATGTCGAGGATATAATAACGCAAATTAGGATATGCATTATTATTGGGTGAGTGGTATATCCAGAGGATATTATATTACTTCACTATTAGTCTCGTTAAACGAATACTACTACGTAATTGGTAATGGAACTGAAAACAGTTACACATTTTTTACAATAGGCAATCTTACGAAAATGGAAAACTATTTAACGTAGGTTCAACATTGTGGTAATTATTTAATGATTCTGGACACCGTCACATATGTGGTGCTCTAATCTTCTTCACAACATCTAAGTTATGGACCCATACACTACAAAGGAAACCCTGGAGTATATGATCACGCAAGAGATTAAAACACCACGTCGGTATCGGGACCCCAATAATTATTAGCAATGTCCTTGTGGCATCTCAAGTCATCTAGCAGAAATAGAGTACGAAAGAAGAGGAAAAACTGGAGCAGTCCCACCTTTCTGAAGCCAGGGGAATATCCAAACAAAAGGCATACTGGGCTTGCAGAGCTTTGAGTTTTTCCAAGCCGTAGCCCAGACCTAATCTTGGGCTGTATTTACAATTCACCCCCAAAAATCAAAATGAAACCACTCACAGTCACAGGCGATTAATGACCTTAGGAGTTAGGCCGAGTTCTTGTAAGGGCAAATTTCACTCAGACCCCCTGAGGTATCTGACAATGACAGAAAGTACCCCCCAGTTTTCAAAAATGACAGAAACCTCCCTTACTTTACAGTTTGGGTTTCATTCCGTTAGATTCCGTTAGTTAAATCGACGGAAAATGTACGGAAATGTATGAAAAATGAAATCTATAATTTTATTTAGTTCTACACCTATCTTAGGGCTCTCATTAAAAGTCCTAGAGTTAAAAATTAATTATGATCATTTAGGATAAAATGATTAAAAAAATAAAATCTTCACACCGATTCAAACGGATTAAAATTTGGAGCATTTAAAAATGGGCAAATTATAGTTACCCCCCTCTAACTATGCCTTGCGTACACTTACCCCCCTCTAACTTTTTTTTTGGCACTTAACCCCTCAAACTAACGGAAATTCAAACGATAATAACTTCAAACGGTCATAACTTCTTCATCCAAGATCGAAAATATGCAAATTATATATCGATTTTGAGGTCTTGAAGTCAGCTTTCTAATGACACCAAAATCACATCACGATTCAAAGCATACAGAAAGTTATGATCAAAACGGTCTTTCTTTCTACCAGCCCTTACTCTTTTGATCATAACTTTCTGTGTGTTTTGAATCATGATGTGATTTTGGTGTCATTAGAAAGCTGACTTCAAGACCTCGAAATTGATATATAATTTGCATATTTTCGATCTTGGACGAAGAAGTTATGACCGTTTGAAGTTATGACCGTTTGAATTTCCGTTAGTTTGAGGGGGTTAAGTGCCAAAAAAAAAAGTTAGAGGGGGGTAAGTGTACGCGAGGCATAGTTAGAGAGGGGTAACTATAATTTGCCCTTTAAAAATTTTGCTTTTCACTTGATTTTAGAGCTTTCAATGAAGAGCAAATACTTAAGTGCTCCAATTTTCAATCTATTTGAATCTGCGCAAAGATCTTTTTTTTTATTATTTTATTTTAAAGTGCAATAATTAATTTTTGGTTTTAAGATTTTCAATGAGAGCCCTAAGATAACCGTAAAACTAAACAAAGAGGAGATACTTAAGTGCTCAAATTATCAATCCGTTTGAATTGGTGCGAAAATCGTATTTTTCTGATTATTTTATCCTAAAGGGTCATAATTAATTTTTCGCTTTAGGATTTTCAATGAGAGTTTTAAGAAAACCATAGAACCAAATGAAGAGCAAGTACTTAAGTGCTCCAATTTTTAATCCGTTTGAATCCGTGCGAAGATTTTATTTTTTTAATTATTTTATCCTAAATGATCATAATTAATTTTTAACTCTAGGACTTTTAATGAGAGCCCTAAGATAGGTGTAGAACTAAATAAAATTGAAGATTTCATTTTCCGTACATTTCCGTCCATTTAACTAACGGAACTAACGGAAACTAACGGAATGAAACCCAAACTGTAAAGTAAGGGAGGTTTCTATCATTTTTGAAAACTAAGGAGTACTTTCTGTCAATATCAGATACCTCAGGGGGTCTAAGTGAAATTTGCCCTTCTTGTAAACTTTTCCGTTTATAATTTTTTCGGCAATTTTTTTTTACTTGTGTCAACTATTTATTGAGTTTAACATCGTAATTTTTTGAATTAATCATTCGTATCGACAAGATGAATCAGAAAAGTATCAAAATGTATGAACTGATATTGAAAAAAGTTCATATAAGACAACATTTTAAACAATAAAGACAATAAGGTGCCTCATCTATATGACTATACTTGCTCATATTGACATTTAAATATCATCATGGTGCATCGGAGATTTGTACTAAATATACTTCTAACACCATTCAAAGGTGGTGGGCAGGCAATGACAGAACTATATTGGGGCTTATGGGGCCATGGCTCCAGAGTCGTTCCGGTTTTTTTTTTTTCCTTCCAAATTTTGATATTATTATTAGTTATTTTTTGTTTGTTAAGAACACCTATATATTGTATTTGTATTAGATGTTATTTAAACATTTAAATGCTTTACGAATATGTTCATTTTGGGTCCCAAAACCCAATCTCTCTCTCTCTCTCTCTGTGCCCACGGTCTCCCCTAAGTTTTTCCTTCAATCACTAATCTTATTTATATTTCTATCTCTCTCCACTCATTATCCAATTAAAAAACCTCCATCAAAACCTAAACCAAACAAACTATTAAATTCCCGAATCTTGAAATTTCAAAATCTTATTGTTCATAGTTCGGCCCATGCGTTTATGAAATCCTGGTTCCATAACTGATGGTGGGATATTTGATTCTGTATCAATAATCTGCGGCAGGATTCCTATATCTGGTAGTTTGTATGATGAAACAATACTCCCTACCGGATATGACGGGGTACCATACATACACTCTCATTTTTTTGGGAGAGAGAGATATACTTCCCCCTTGTTTCATATCATATGATAAAAAAGAAATGTATCCCCATTCCTCCAACACCCTCCCTCAAAATATGGTGATTTGTTTATCATGAAAAATGTACGTGGCTCTTGGGAAATATACAAACTTATCTATTAGTAGTTAAATTACAGATCAACTACCACCTACCCAAGCATGTGGTATGCCGGATTACCCTTTGCCGTGTAGGGTCATAACCTTAGCTAGGCCAAGCCCACCACTTACCCCATGAAAATAATGGTCAAGTTTGTGAAAATGTCCAGTAGTGGCATGACCTAGTGTGGACCCAATTAATCAAAACAAAAAATTGACCCATTTTCTTACTTTTTTTTGTGTTCTAGAGTTTTGGCCTTTTCTTTTTGTTGCATACGTGGGGATCTATTTAATCATTAGAATTTTGAAACACCTAAGTCCACACTTTAGCTATCTCCCTTAAAGAAAAGTGCATGTGAAAAGGGGTTGTAAAGATTGAAAGTTATAAGATTCAAAAGCCCCATGAAATATATGCAGAAAGTTAGTAGAAAAGAGATGAAAGTAATATAAAGGTCCTTTTTGCTTTCACTTATTAATTACCAATACGAACGAATATGGTAAATTACACTTTGCATTCCCAAAGAATTATCCATTTTTCACTTTGACTTTTAAGCTCTAGTTTTTTTTCTAAAATCAATTATTTTAGATCGGAGGCGGTGTGGTTATTTTTTCTATGAACTTATTAGCTTATTTGTTTATTTTAATTGTAAATCAAGGTGTGGTTATTTTTTTTATGAACTTATTAGCTTATTTGTTTATTTTAATTGTAAATCAAGACGGAAAGTAGGTAAAGATTCAGAAGCAAAGAAAGTAAACAAGCAAGAATGTTACAAAACAAGGCCTTAGTTTGGTCTAATTGTTAATTGTCCAATCTTCTCACCAAAATATATAGTACTACATAGTAACTCCAAGGGATTTGGCCAAGTGAGCATGAGAAAGCAATAAGAGTTTGTCGTTTATGAAATCATATGTTTGAGTTTCACGGAGGCAAACATTTCAAATTTTGGGGTCACTAGAGGATTTTTGCGATTGTTAACTTTAGGATTTCAAAATTATTTGAGGTGCACACAAACTGGTCTAGACATCCAGTTATATATTATCATATAATAAAAGGAAAACTCTATCCTCCACATATTAGGCGCAAGATAATAAGTGAAAAAGTGTAACGATATTCAAAAAAAATGTATTGATTATTTCTCGTCTAGTAGAAGGAGGTTGGCAAGACCGATCAAAATGAGGATGGAAAGAGGGGAAGGTGTGATATCGATATCAAAGTGGGGAAAAGGTGATGTTAGTGGAATTATTAAGCGGATGAGATGATGGGAGCCACCCGTGCAAAGCTGTAGATAAAAATTTTAAGAGGAGGATTTTGTCTGTCACTATCTTACACACGTGGCACGAAAACTCCAACAGTTGTTCTGCACACGTGCATGCTTGATGCCCATGCCTTTTTAGAGGGACAAAAGTTGCCCAAAAAGGAGGAATAAAAGGATTTTTATCCGGTCTATGCCCCTCGGCATTTACTACTAGATAGATTTTACACGCCAAGAAGTGTTGGAAATTGGAATAAATGACCAAAAGAGTGTACTTTTTTTTTTTTTTGATAATCAAAAGAGTGTACTTGAAGTTCAAAAAAGTTCAAAGAACAAGAGAGTTCTTGAGTTTTGTGCTTACCATATATTGCAAGGACAGGATCAGAAGGGTCTAGTAACGGCGACCGCTATGACAAGAATTTTAAAAAATGCAATTATTATATGTAAAACAAAAAATTATGCCCAACTTATATAGTCTCGCCACCACTAAATTTTTTTAGTATACATTTCACCACTGCTAGGGTAAAATCTTGGTTCCATCCTTGCATATATGCATGTATTTAGAGGCCATTCCAGTTTTTCAAAAAAAGAATTTTAAGAAAAAAAAGGCAATTTTAAGGTAAAAAATTATGTATTTACTCAAATAATTTTTCTACCAATATGAATATTTTTTGATAGATCTCATTGAGATCTTTAATACTGTTGCAAAAAAAATTAAAATTTTTTTTTTTTCGTTATATTTGAGTTTGAAATTACATTCTTTTTGGGAAAAAAATTTTTTGGGAGAAAGCGGAACGAGATCTTATATAGTTAAATAAGAGAATTGATTTTGTCACTTTTTTTTATTAATGTCGCTTCCTTTTTTTTCACAAAATAAATTATCTAATAAAGACCTTTTTTTTCTCACAAAATAAATTATCTAATAAAGACACAAAAAAAAATTGACGTTAATAAAAATTGAAGTGACAAAATCAGCATCTACGTGTTTCCCAAATGTTTGTTCTCACATTTGCACGTAGGTACTAAAAAATTTATCGTAGAATGTCATCAGGGTGGTTGGCCTACTCTGTTGAGATATACTACTAAAAGACGGAGAGAGAAAGTGATCATATCATAATTCTAGACTGCACGCACCCGTGGTTGACAAAAACAAAGAATATTTTAATTAACAACTTCTAAGAAAGTTTTGAATTTCGAGTAAGTTAAAAGAGAATAAATTATTTACATCGTCGATGTAAATATTTATTTTCTTCAAATTAATTGTATTGTAATACGTGTCAAAACAGTTGTCTCAATTAATAAAATATGATAACGTGGCGCAATACAATTAATTTAAAAGAAACAAATGTTTACACTAACGGTGTAAAGAAATTATTCTCAAGTTAAAAACACTAATCCTTTTCATGAACTCGAAGATAATAAAGGTTTGAAATGATTGAAGGTGGAGTGGTGCCGTGAAAAAAAAAAAAAAGAAGAAGAAGGTGGAGTGGTGGACACAAATTTAATTTTCATGTAGGCTTGCATAGTTAATGTAGCTATTCCAACGTGAGGAGGAGGCATGCCCTTTCGTACATTTGTCACTCTTAATTTCGAATTGACAATTTGTACCGCAAAAATGTATTAGAATAAATAAATCTATAAAGACAATTGCCACAAGATACAACATCTTGTACAAGACTCCGACATCATGACACCATCACGGTTGCACCCCACATAATAAGTGTACTACACAATCTTTTGTCAAATTGATGACATTGGCCACATGAAAGAAACTCATAGGCTGCCCAAACCATCAAGCCAAGTTCATCCTATATATCCTGCGTTAATTCATCTCGATTGGCAAAAGTGCATATCGCCTATGTCATTTGCAACAACGCCCCCATAGGCCAAGCAATGAATGAATGTACATATGTCCTTTAGCTAGCCAGCGAACAAAAGCATATTGCGCGCACGTTTTTGGCATCACAGCGCCGTTTATCATTTTGTTTCACGTAAAAATCACTACTATCCAATTTTATGACATGGTAATTCCATGGACAGCGAGCACGCATCCCTCGGGCGCCGTAAAACCTCCACACTGCGCACTAATGGGATCAAATCAATCGGGTTGGCAAGACAACAACACAATCACGGAAGTCACGAGATAGGAGTGAAACTTGTGGAACTGTACGCCAACGGAACAAAGGTAACCAACATTTAATGAGGGGTGTACCCTACTCCACCTGGCGTCAGCCCCGACTTTAAATCTCCGAATCGTCTATCCTGCGCCGTCCCCACTTGCAGGGCAATCTCGTCATTTCCGCCTGACATTTAAGCATTACCATTATCCACTAATCACCCCCTTAACGATCCTCTCATAATCTCATTACGTTCAAATCTTAGTAGTTAGTTATCACTCTCACGACCCCACCACCAACATAATTACAAAATAACAGCTAGAGAGAGAGAGAGAGAGAGAGAGAGGGAATTCGATAAGTATATCGGTTCGTTCATAGACGTCACGTCCAGTTCCTTTTCTTCCTCGCTGACTGTGGCGATCGAATTCTGGTGAATTTCTCTTGTTTGATCAGTATGAGCGCTGCGCAGAACACCGTGGAGACGGTAAACGCGGCGGCGACTGCGATTGTTACCGCGGAGAGTCGAGTCCAGCCGACAACAGTTAAAGTATGTAACTTATGTTTCTCTCTGGCTATATTTATCTAAGCTTTTCGATTCATGAAGCATCTGTTTTGAGATATTTTCCTGTTACTGTTTGGTTGAGTGGTAGAATTCCACAGTATGAGTTTTTTTCCCGTTACGGATTACTGTGAATATATGTTTGCTTTCTGCCTTTGTTTTACTTTATACTCCATCTTGCAACTTGTCGTGGTTTTATTGTATTATTATTCATCGGATGTCTAGGCTAGGTTGCATGCAGTTCATCTAAGCCGGGGACCCAAAGTTAATGACCTGGAAAACTCTTATAGGGACCAACGTTTGGAACATTTGGTCTTTGTGAGATTTGACCTTGTGATTCTTGGGGGCAAGCCCTTCAGTTGTTGTGTCATGCCACTCGGCCAAATCCCTTGGGGTTATTATTTTGTGGTTGTTGGACATTTTAGTATTCAAATTGAAGATCGAAAAGATGCCTTTGGAGGTAATCTGTGGTTTAGAGATGTTAGTTAGATGGATTGTGACTCGAAGTTGATCCCTGTTTTCAGAAATGAGGTTCATAGAAGAAGCAGAAACCTCCAAAGATAAGATGTTTTATCATTGATGTATCTCTTTGTTAATTACAAAAGATGTCTGTGAGAACTTGTTGTATTTCTTCCTCAAATGAGAGGTACACATATGGGGCTCATTCTGTGTCTATGTAGTTGGGTTTAGTTAGGGGCGCCTAACTTATTTGGGGTGGGTCCATTGGAGGTGATTTGCAGCTGAAAGTAGAGTGTGTTGCTGTGGACAAAGCCATACCAGAATCCTGATTGTCCTTGTTTAGAAATCGCGGTAAGGAAATTAAGTTGTTCCATTTGAGAAAGTGAATTATTATGAGTGCATAAGTATGCTACTGAAAAGGATCCTCTATTTTCATATAAAGTTTATCAATGATTGGATCCCTTACAAAATATTCCAGCATTCACATCATATGGTAAAATAGAGTGGAAGATTGAACCTACAGGGCATGTGAATGATGGTGATTAAAACACGCTGATGTCTTTTAGCTCTGTCCTCCAATAGTATTCCTGCCATGGAGAAATAAAAGAGATTCTTCCAAACGCATATACTAGATAGAAGATATATCTAGATGACTAGATGGCGGGTTTTTCTTGGCATGATGAGAATGTGAAGACGACCCTATGGTCATTGTAATCAGTTCTATCCAAGCAAGTATTCTTCCATAACTTTATCTGCACCACTTGTGCTGACAATCTAGCAGTTCTAACCCGTGCTATAACAGAAGTTGCTTTCAGATATACTCAGCTTAAAGCAGCTTGCGTAAGCTTCTAAGACAATTATTTTCAAGAACAACACAATAATGGAGTTAGCATTAACGTGGACATTCCCTACTACTAAAATTGTGAGAGCAAGAATTGAGAACAGGACCGGAGGATCCTATCGGAGGATTATGTGACCTAAAGGTTAAGTACTACCCATCCACAGATAGGGTGTTACTTCTATACTTTTATAGTTATGAGGCAGCAATTGCCACATAAACTTCAACAGTTCGAATGCAGCACATCATCATATATGAGGATATGCAATGACATTTTTATTGAGACAAGTCAGGTGACACGATCAACAAAATTTTGTATCTGGAGACTACCCCTATGTGGTATTATCAATCGGTACTTTTATGTCATTCGAACCGTAGGATCTTCAGGCCTAGGTTTGTTTTGCAAGACGCAACAAAAACTTGGCAGAATAGTCGAATTACTTGACTGGCTTTTACTTTGCCTTTAGAATGAATTTGGTTGAGCTGAGCTGGCCATGGACTAATCGGTTCATTAAAGATAAGGAGTGATGACGAGTTTGGCCATTTTTCTTTTGCTTCTTGTGGCCCTAATGGAGGGCAATGCCAAGTTTAAAAACAAACATGCTGATTAGGTGTTTCATTGCCAAGTTGGTTATTTTTATGCAATTCACAATTAGGGCGGTATTCTACCAAAGAACCTCAGATTCATATTGCGATAGAGATCTCTATCCTATTTTCCTTTGTGTTGTCGACTTGTCGTTATGGATGTTGGAAGTTCATTTGCAAATCACTAATGTGTTTCTGCTCTCAGTGCCACTAAAGATTGGAGAAGATGATCTTCAGATGCATAGCTAGATAATTTCCTTCCAAAACGTACTGTAGTGTGTTTCTATGATGTTATTCATGTGTTTAGCTAGCCATCACATGACAAATGTGTGTTCTGATACGCCAGCCTCAGTCATATATTTACACTTTTAAATCAACTTTTTTGCTAGCATCTTACCTAAGCCTAGTAGAACAAAAGAAAAATGTTTTTCAATGGGATATCATAGATGAAATGCTAACTTTGATCTCTCTCTCTCTCTCTCTCTCTCTCTGAAATGACATATGAATGTACCAGATGATCTAATTCCATAATTCTTGCACCGACTGAGTAAGGCTTTTATTAGATGGACCAGTATGTTAGTGACACTACTTATATAACATGCTGTTCTTGTGTCTTACATCAGAAGAAAAGATGGAGAATCTGCTGGAGTCTATACTGGTGTTTCGGAACTTACAAAGCAAGCAAGAAAATCAGCCACGCTGTCCTCATTCCTGAGCCAGTAGTACCTGGAGCTTCAGCACCTGTTACTGACAATCCAACCCACCCAAACACCATTCTATTACCCTTCATCGCTCCTCCCTCTTCTCCTGCATCTTTTCTCCAATCAGACCCTCCCTCCTCCACCCAATCACCAGCCGGAACCCTATCCCTCGCTTCCCTTTCCATCCACGCCTATTCCCCATCTGGTACCACCAACATTTTCACCGTCGGCCCTTATGCCCATGAGACCCAACTAGTTTCCCCACCTGTCTTATCTACCTTCAACACTGAACCATCTACTGCTTCTTTCACTCCCCCTCCTGAACCAGTGCAACTCACAAGCCCTTCATCGCCAGAAGTGCCGTTTGCTCAACTTTTGGCATCGTCATTGGGCCGAGCCAGAAGGAACAGTGGGCCAAATCAGAAGTTCACTTTATCCCAGTATGAGTTCCAGCCTTATTATTACCAAGGGAGTCCCGTTAGCAACCTCATATCACCCGGCTCAGTAGTTTCGAATTCTGGCACCTCTTCGCCTTTTCCTGATAAACCATCTATTGTTTTCCGGATTGAGGAAGTGCCGAAGCTCCTTGCCTTCAAAAACTTTTATACTCGTAAGTGGGGTTCAAGATTAGGTTCTGGATCATTGACTCCAGATGGCGTAGAACCAATGTCTCGAGATAGTTCCCTTATAGAGAACCAAATATTTGAGGTGGCATCAGCAGCCAACTCCAAGAGTGGATCTCAAAATGGCGATGTTTTAATTGATTACAGGGTTTCGTTTGAGTTGACTGGTGAAAAAAATGTTTCAGAATCTTTATCACATGTAGCTGGCAAAGGCAGTTTGGAGAAAACAGAGAATTGTAGTGAATGTAGTGTTGGGAATGTTTTGAATGGAATGGCTAATGAGGTTTTAGGAGAAGGGGATGAGGATGAGGAGCAGTGTTCTCAAAAGTATCGGTCCATTTCTCTAGGGTCGATCAAAGAGTTCAATTTCGACAACACCAAGGGAGAAGTCTCGGAAAAACCAGCTGTAAGCTCTGAGTGGTGGGCTAATGAAAAGGTTGTTGGAGAGGAGTTTGGGCCTGATGATAACTGGACTTTCTTCCCGGTGTTGCAGTCAAGAGTTAGCTGATGGAAAATTCGTCAGCTTTTTCCATCAGCTAGGCTGGACTTCCCTTCCGTTCTCATCAATGCATGAACTTCAACGTGGATTTACTGAAATTGTCATCCAGACAAATCAAAGGTATACTGAAAGCAATGCGATTTTGGAATTTTTCATGTTGTAGTATTACACTAGCTTATAGTGAAATAAAGCTTCATGGTTTATGATACCCTCATCATGCGGAGATGAAATATAATTGGGGAATCATTGGATTGAGTTTGGATTATTTCTTTATTTATTTATTATCATCTTTTACTATTTTTTGTCATGGTGTATATGTCCGTATGCTTCAACAAGTATACATGTATTATGAAGTCATCACTTTGTGTGTATGAAGAAAGAAATCGGGGACATTTTGGATGTGTTATCTACCCAGTACTTTCCATTGGATTGCTCAACCTGGTTTTCTCTATCTGCTTCCGCTCAGGAATTATGTAATTCAGTGTTCAAATAACTATTCAGAGTTTCTAGAGCTCCGTAAGTCTTGTTGGAAAACAAATAAAAAGAAAAGAAAAGAAAAAGAGCTCTTTATTCTATAAGAGGTTGAATAAAACTTCAAGGAGAATTGATGACTGAATCTTTGATGCACTGCTAGGTTGGAAAAATGATCATTCCCGTACATTGCAGTGCTGATCTTTAGGCACTGAGGTTGCCTGCTTTTTAGGAGGAAATGTCTGCAAAAATTTCAGTTTAGTTGTTTACGCCTATGATTATCTATCATGTAGCGTCAAACATCCTTAGGCCATACCAGATGCAGATGCAACAACAGAGTAGCATACTCGACCACTAGATGAACCATGCAAGAAAATAGAATAGTACATCTCACCAATATGCTAGATTCAGAACACAAATATATGGATTGACAGCGGAAATTTATGGAAAGGAAAGGAAAAAAGGAAATTTTTTTCGGTAAGTAAAGCCAAAGTAACAGTAGTATTCATTCGTGGGTGTGACCGGTTAAACTTCTATTTAATTTCGTCGATAGAATGAGAAGAAAGCTTGATGATCACCCCTGATATCTTCTTTCACTAGTTAGTAGTTACTCTGGAAATTATGATGTTCCATTTCATTATGCCATACAAATCCCCGGATACATACACATGTGGAAGGAATAGGTTGAATTCTGTCTGGATTGAACAGTTGGGCATGATAAATGTACTTCTACTACTGGTCCCCAGGATTGGTTGAGGAGCGGGTAAGCTGGAACGAATTTTTCTACGAGACGAAGTTTTAGGTAGTGAACTTCATCGTATGGGGGGTCCAAAACCTTCCAATCAGCATCTCATTTCAAAGTAGCAATAAGTTCAGTGGGTGTGCCAATCTGTCATTTTGGTCTCTTTTGGGACACTGCCCAATTTCAACCAGTACGGCTACAAGTTGTGGTAAGAGGAGTATTATTATCCATATGACACTAGGAACAGGAAAAATGTCCATGAAAAGAAATATTTGGCTCGTCCGTTTCTTTTTTATGAACGTTTTCATGTTCCAAGTGTCATGTATCCTAGTAACATTTTTGATGTGATAAATCACCCAATTCTCATTTCTCAGCACCGATTATCCCTAAATGGTCATTTTGCCACAATATTTCATTCGTTATTTTGCAGTCGTTGATGGAAATGCTAGGGTGGAAAAGACACCAGAATGTCATAGGAGAAATTTTTAGGTGCCGGGTGGGTTGCACGTGGTACCCACTCACCGCTCGGCACATCCAGACAGTCCAATACACTTTTGGACGGCTTTGATTGAAACCCCCTCTCTCCTCTCATCCCAACACTTTCTCTATCCTTTCTCTCTCCAAATCCGAGCCCTCTAAAAATGTGATGGACGGATTGGATTCGCGAGCGGACACCGCGCGGTACCCACCGGCAGTGAAAAATTTTCCCATGGTGAGAAATAATGGTAAAAGTTTGTAAGATTACCTGAGCTTATAGCCAATGATATGGATTACATGAGCTTATAGCCAATGATATGGATGGAGGAATGTTTTGCTAAACTTTCTGTTTTTTTCCCGAGCACTTCTATTTTCATACTACTTCCGCCGGCCGGATTTAATAGTCATTTTTTAGAGTTCGTGTCATTTTTTAATCGATTATATATTCTAATTTATAGTAATGTTTTACTTGATTTCGAAAATATTATATTATAGAACTAATCAAGATTTATCAAACTAGATTCATATTCGATATGAAATTCATTACGAATTCAAAGATATAACTCATTTTTTGACCAGTTAAAATGGAACTATAAATAATTAAATCCAAATTTAATAGTCTTTTTTGCTTTGGGGTGGGGGGGTTGTCTCTCTAGTTTCTATTCCTCGACTAGCACTATTTTCGAAGTGTATTTTAGGTTGTGCTTGCAGTACGTGCTACTATTTGATTGTGCTATTTTAGTCAGAAATGTTTGCGTCTGGTGTAGGTGGTCGTAGTTCTTCGCATACAATTGTCTCACTGTAAATTACTGTTTGCTAGTATTGCTTCATCTGTCATAATTTGTTGCGCCTATTTTAATTTTTACTTTATTTAAAAATATATTATAATTATATTGACTTTGTATCAATTTTACTATTTCACCCTTTTGTAACTTATGACTTTTTGTCAACTTTCTTGTCATGTCATTAATTTGCTCCACTTTCCTTTCAAATTAAGTTTAAGTTTTGAATTTGAGAGGGGGAAATGAGGGGTAATATGGAAATATGGATATCAAAAATTGAAAAGTTTTTTTTTTTTTTTGATCCGGAAAATTGAAAAGTTTGAAAACAAGAACATCATTCTAGGAATCCCAAAAAGAAATAACGGGACAATGAAATAGGACGAAGAAAATATTAAAAATGAAAATTCTGAGGTTTGTATAAATAAAAAAAAGTATGTGCTGGCTGGCTCGAGGACCACCTTGGTGAGACGGAAATATAATTTATTTCTCACTGACTAATTTTTTTTTTAGGCCTTGCACTGTTAATGCTGTGTTCTCTTCCCTTTTCAAAAAGTATTTTTCAAAAAATTCCCCTTAAATTTTTCCTACTCAACATTTCTCTCTTTATCTCTCTTCACTTATTACTCCTACTATTTTTCAAAAAACTTTTCAAATACCAAACCAAACACAACATTAATTAATCAAGCAAACCGCCCACAAATCTGGAAGCAGTCATGACGTCCTTGGCGGTAGATATATCTACAATATCGAATTAATTAATGGAGTTGAATAAGGGCTAATTATCTCTTTCATACGCAAACTATTACGCACAAAAAAAAAATTTTAAGTTGCCCCACAACTATCAATTGAACTTATGTAGACCCTCAATTATCCGATTGATTGCGATTGTTAACTATTTCGATGCCTCCAAAACTCCAAAACTCGGATAACTTTTATATCAAACTTTATACTGGTCCCAACTTAAAACAAGATTGTTTGGATCGCAAAATAATAACTTCAATTATGATTTAATTTTGTCAAAAAAAAATTCAAACTTCTTACCTTTAGTTTGGAGTATTAAATATCAACGAGTTCTATTGATTTATCAAAAAATAATGAATTTTTCTTCAAATGCATTTTTTAAGTTTTCGTTTTGCAGATTGGATATTCTTTTTGGGAACAATGGAGTACTTAGATACCTATTGATATTTGATAAAAGTTATTTTTCACATATGATACCAGAAAACATATTAAACTTGTAATAATAGAATCGTACTATTTCTTCGTATACGGCATGATGAGAAGACCATTCATTCAAAAGAATATATTTGTCAGATATCAAGAGATAGTTAAACAAAAAGTTGTTGCTTAAGTATGACTGATTAAGAGACATAACCATTTTCGATTAGCATAACTTTTATATAGTAATAATTTTTTAAACTAGCTTTACAAAATGAACAGTTACCGTTCAAGTTGGAACCAATACAAAAGTTGGTGTAAAAATTGTCCGAGCAGAATTTTGTTGTTGTTGTTGTACTTTTCGTCTAAATAATTAACAGACTATTAACGGCTTCAGCAATTGAACCATATTGAAAATTTGAAATCACTTGGACAGCTGAGGGACCACATGAGTTCGATTGAGACACTCGAGGGACAAGTTTAGAAAAATTGGAATAGTTTAGGGATGAAAGAGATGATTAACTCGTTACTAGAATTTCAACTATCGGAGCTGGCATGATGGTTAAGGATATGCACGTGACAGTGACGTGTGATGGAAAGTTTTCAAGTAAAGCCCAAATCACGTATTTTCACCTACTAAAGTTTCTCAGATTCAATCAAGCCCTCCAATACGCTGGCCATAAACAACCCCGAGCAAGCTCCAACTAGGCTTTCACTCTCAGAAAATCAAAATGAAAGGCCTTTTCAAGTTCCCTACTTTTAGCTTTTCATGTTCAAGTCTCCGCGAATGGTACCCCTGGTTGAGGTGAGCGCATGCCCTTGCTTCATAATAATCTGATTTCAGTTTTCTTGATTGTATAAGCAATTTTCTGCAACTGGGTCTTCTGGGTTTTTTGAGATGTAGCTTCTTTTTAAGATTGGAGATGGCTCTTGGCACACAGTAATTTTGGTCTTTGGGTGTTCTATAATTGTACTACTCCAGTATTTTTCTTGTAACCATATTTACGGCCAGCTTACACGCAGTTGTTTTCCACAAAAAGTGCAAAATCAGGTTGGCTTGTGTTGCGCGCATGCCAGGACCAAAGTGTTGGGAAACTGAATCCCCAAGACCCAGTAATGGCGCGTACAGTTTAGAAAATTTGTTCATAGCTTGATGTTTGGGTCCATTTTCCTATTTCAGGTACGTCTTACCAGATGTGGATATGAATGCATGATAAGCTGGTAGGTTAAGTTTCAATTTTCTTAAACGGTTTTTGACCATTTAAGTTCCAAACATGGCCATGACTTCAACTGTGAAGGTGGTACTTGGTTCAATTGCTTTTGCAATCTTCTGGGTATTGGCAGTTTTCCCAGCTGTTCCTTTCCTGCCCATTGGAAGGACTGCTGGGTCTCTCTTAGGAGGTATGCTCATGGTAATTTTTCGAGTTATAACACCAGATCAAGCATATGCTGCCATTGACCTTCCAATTCTTGGCCTTCTCTTTGGTACAATGGTTGTAAGTGTGTATCTAGAAAGAGCAGACATGTTTAAGTACTTGGGCAAATTGCTTTCGTGGAAGAGCATGGGAGCCAAAGATTTACTTTGTCGAATCTGCCTGATTTCCGCCATTTCCAGTGCTCTCTTTACTAATGATACGTCCTGTGTTGTTTTAACCGAATTTGTGTTGAAAATTGCGAGGCAACATAATCTTCCACCTCACCCCTTTCTATTAGCCCTTGCCTCAAGTGCGAACATTGGGTCTTCAGCAACCCCAATTGGGAACCCCCAAAACCTGGTTATAGCTGTTCAAAGTAAGATTACTTTTGGAGACTTTGTCATCGGAATTCTACCTGCAATGCTAGTGGGAGTTTCTTTGAATGCTGTAATTCTACTATGTATGTATTGGAAGTTGTTATCAATTCAGAAGGACGAGGAAGATGCAGCCATGGAAGTGGTTCCTGAGGACGATGTGGTTTCCCATCGCTTTTCACCAGCAACCTTGTCACATTTGACGTCCTTAAATTCACAAGAATGGAGCTCTACGTTGGAATCCATGACTATCCGCAGCCCTCCAAATGTCAATGGGCATACAGCTAATGTTGATGCTCTTAGGAACCGAGTAAGTTCTAGTGAGAATGAAATCCACAAGGCCTCTAGTGGGGAAATTGAGTCTGCAAGGGGATCAAATGCATCTAAGGAGGTTTCAATTGATGGATTCTCACAAGGAGGTGACAAACCTGACGTGAAAGAGAGATGGAAGATAATACTCTGGAAGACTTGTGTTTACCTTGTTACTATTGGGATGCTTATTTCCTTGCTTATGGGTCTGAATATGTCATGGACTGCTATTACTGCTGCACTTGCTCTTGTGGTTCTTGACTTTAAGGATGCTAGGCCATCCTTGGAAAAGGTACAATCTGTCGCACCATATAAACTTTATTTCTGGCCTAGCCACATAGAATTTACAAATTGATTTTGCTGGTTGTCCAAAGGAAGTAATTTAACTTCATTCTTTATCCAGATATCTTATTCCCTTTTGATCTTCTTTTGCGGAATGTTTATCACTGTTGAGGGATTTAACAAAACTGGAATTCCTAGTGCTTTGTGGGTACTTGTGGAACCATATGCACAGATTGATCACATTGTTGGGAAAATAGTTCTTGCTGCTGTCGTACTTGTTCTCTCGAACGTGGCTTCAAATGTACCAACTGGTATGGTGCTGCTGCTACTTTTCTTGGTTTCCTGTCTGTTATAACTTTGATGAGCTTTATTGTTACCTTGTAACATAGCAATGCATGTAGGTTGTTCTTTTTTTTTTAAATATGAAGAAGAATTGTCTTTTAGAATTAATTTTTTTATCGGCAATTGTCTTTTAGATTACTAGCAGCAATTTTATTTGTTTCCTGGTTTACAACACTAACTTATAATTGTTGTTGGTTGCATGAACTGCTTGAAAGCAACTTAAAATCGAAAGGACCTAGCTCGACAGTGATGAAAATATATGTTACTAATAAAGTTTTGTTTTCTCTACACAAGTATAATAGTTGAGTTGAATTGAGCTTGCTAGGTACCTTGGACAAGTAGATGGAACTTTCTAAGGGGAACTTCTATGAGAACCCTTGAAGATCTATGGCACCACAAACATTGTGAAACAAAAGCAACTTTGTTGCCAGTGTGAAAAGATAAAAATACCTCACCTTAGCCAAGTTCGGATTGTAAAGTCCTCTTTCTAGCAACTCAACTTGGGATTAGGTCATTCTACTGCTTGGAAAGAGTCGCGGAAAAAGTTGTATGGGCCAAGATGCAATTTGCCAATTTGGTAGCCGATCAAAAGAAGAAGAAGATGCAATTTGGTTGAATTACTTTAAACGGTTAGCCATGCTGTTAGTGGAAGTACCACAAGTCTTTAGGAATTAATTTGCAGAAGATAAACTCTCGTTTTTACTGGAAAATTACCTATCTTCAAATTGCATCCGTTGTTGCTTTAAAATTGCTGTTTGTATCCTGCAGAAGATTAGTTAGTATATTTGCGAATAATGTTCGCAATTTTTGTTCTAAAAAAGATGATGGAAGAAGCACTGATTGGAGATGCCCTGATATGGATGAAATTTTTTCTGCCTGCTTGTAGAGTTGTATGCTTTTCTGCCTACTTATAGAGTTGTATGCTTGCAAATGTCTCAGTTCTATTGCTTGGAGCACGGGTTGCAGCATCCGCAGCTGCAATATCCCCAGCAGATGAGAAGAAAGCATGGCTTATATTGGCTTGGGTCAGCACAGCAGCCGGGAACCTCTCTCTATTGGGATCGGCTGCTAACTTGATAGTATGCGAGCAGGCTCGTCGAGCTCCAATCCTCGGATACAACTTATCTTTCTGGAACCATCTTAAATTTGGAGTGCCCTCTACTCTTATAGTCACTGCCATTGGTTTGGCACTCATAAGATAGTGATTACTGAATTCTGAAGCAGTGTATATCAGGTGAATAAATTTAACACATGAGATCACTGATGCCTTTATTTTTTGACATTCAGAGATTTTGAAGGAAATGTTCGAAGAGTACCATTTTTTTATCTAGAAATTTATGGTTCCTTGCTCTTCAGAAGTTTCATGGAGATTCTCACTTTCATGGAGTCATTGTTAGTTAGTTTCTTCACTTTCTTGCAACTTAGTTGTTGGTCCATTAAAATTCTGGTAATCTGGATTATTTTGACAATTTTCATCTGCCAATCCCAAGTTGCCAAGAAATTTGATAGGACCGCAGAAGGGAATGTTCGGGGTGCGCTTAGGATGGCCAGGATACACCTAACCGTCGGACCCAAAAAAAAGAAGAGAAAAGAAAAGCAAAGAAACGTGACAGGAAAGGGATATGGGACCATTGTTAGGCACATATGAGGGAGATTTTGGTGGTGGGATAAGCTGGGGTTACCCCACAGGTCTTTCCTCATCAATCATAAATCCATATTCATCCCCCCCGGTTGCAATTTGGCTAGATTTCAGGCCTCCACCTCTCTCTTATGGACATAGAAATTGTAGAATGCAACAAGTGTCTCTTTAAATATTGCTAAAAATGTACTGTTTGCTTATTATATTCAGTTCCAAGCAGCCGTTTGGGCAATGATGCTAGACTAAGACCTACTCACTTTTTTATTCCAGAAAAATAGAAAGTGGCTATATGCTTACTTCCTATTAAAAAAAAAAAAGTGACTATATGCTTCTAGGGCTATGGCGCAGGTTCGTGTCGCGGAAATCAACCTCTACAAGAAAAAAAAAAGTGGTGGAAAAGACTACTTTTTTTATCTTCCGTAGGTTGGAATTCCGTGCGATAAGCCCGATAACTGATTGCATTTTCGATTTCGGTCCTTGGGTAAAGCAAAGCCAGTGATCAGGATCTGTTGTGGTGCTAACTATTGCTAATTGAGCCCCTGTGTGCTCTGCGGTAATTATACACAAAGGTTATTCGTAACGCCCTTTCACGTAGTACGGATCATATGCACTATTAGTAGGTCTCACCGCATGTGAAAGGAACATAAAAATAACCCTTGTATCTAAATTTCTCGTGTTCTGCAAGTGAAGTGTGAAACGTAGGAAATCTTTTAGTTTCTGGGTAGATCATGAGAATTTCTTCTTCCACGCCTAAAAGCATGAGGGATTCCCTAGTCCCTACTGTGAAATTTCCCGCATTCACATTATTTGTTTTATGGAGGTATCTTGAAAAAGGCTAGAAAAACCTTTAAATTAAAAAAAAGAGAGGATTGTCTCCCTTTAAAATAAGGTGCCAAGTCAAACAACTGCATCCAAACAAGGCCTAAAATCAAACCTATTTTTTTCCTTCTAATATCTGAATGGAATCTTGAATTTTATGGGAGTAATTCCTGAATAACTGTTTCCATGTGCACCAACCATTTTTTCTCCCATCCTCTCATATACAAAAATCATTTAAAACCTTCTCTACTTTGGTATTCCATTGCATCAATTATTTTATTTAAAGATGCCCCACCTAATGCAAACTTGGACCTGAACCATTGTCGATTAGAAAACTTAATCTATTGCAATTATGCTTAGTTAAATAAACTTGTGATGGCTTTGATTACTCACTTCACACAGTACTACTAATGCAAGTCAACAAAGTACCCAAAAAGGGTTCACCAAGATTAATCCACCCCCAGACTCCAGTAGTGGAAGAGGAGGCTAAGAATAACTCAGTAGTGGAAGAGGAGGCTAAGAATAACTTGCAATGAGCCATCTCACCCACCTTTGTTTTAAAACTTATGTGTCTGGGCTAGCTTATGCGCACCTCGAATAATTTTGGGAGACCAATTCCACTGCCCACTTATGGGGGTCTCAATTAAAGTCAAAGTAAAAGCTTTGTATGGACCGACCCCAAAAGAGTTGATAGTACCTGAGAGGTTTCGAACTTAAAACTTTAGAAGAGAGCAACCCCAGAGTCACAGGCCTTGAAATGATACCCTTGACAGATCCTTTCAGTAGTATATGTGTACGTACACATACATGACAATATATGATTTATGGCTACTATTATATCAGTGTCTCTTGTAGCTGAGTTTTTTTGGTAAAGATTCATTTTTTCAAAAACATAGGACATCAACCATTATAATAAATCTTAAGAACAGTAAATATTGGTGACATTTTTAAGGTTAATTTTGATCTATAAGCAGAGATCATTCCGAGCCAAAAAAAAAAAAACATTTAAGCCACGGTTATAAATTAAGATGTACTACTAATGCAAGTCAACAAAGTACCCAAAAAGGGTTCCCCAAGATTAATCTACCCCCAGTAGTGGAAGAGGAGGCTAAGAATAACTTGCAATGAACCATCTCACCCACCTTTTTTTTTAAATTTAGGTGTATGGATTAGCTTATGCGCACCTCGAATAATTCTTGGAAACCAATTTCACCGCCCACTTATGAGGGTTTCAATTAAAGTCAAAGTAAAAGCTTTGTATGAACCGACCTCAAAGGATTTGGAATTGATAGTACTTGAGAAGTTTCGAACCTAAAACTTTAAAAAAGAGCAACTCCAGAGTCACATGCCTTGAATGAAAGGGCATATTGGCAAACTTTAAAAGCATTGTAAACTGTTTTGACTTTGATCATCAGCAGCAGTTTTAACTTCAAAATATTTAACCACTTTATTGGCACCTTCTGATACCCCATTATCGACAATTTTTAATGTGTAAAGCAATTGTAAAAGCTGTACTCCTACTACTGCGATCAATGAAGGGCATATTGCATGGTTGGTGCTTCTCAATTCATCAATATGCTATGTTTAGGTGATATCTGTCATCACATTAAACAAATGAGAGTATCCCAGTTTCCTGATTTCTTTTTTTTTTAACTGTTCGGGGCCAGTTTACACGCACATTGGCTAATTTTGAGACCTTGAATTAACTGTCAGGCAAACATTCCATGGAATGCTTGTCCTCTATGAGATTCGAACATATGACCTCATAGATGACAGTTTGTTTTCTCATACTTATTTGGCTAAACCCCTTCAGCTCCCATTTCCTGATTTCTCCTGCTTTACCCATAATAGAAAATTGTTAGAATTTTTTCCTTTTTATAATTAGTAGTTGCTTGTCAATTAACCCATACATTTTGGACAAACTATTTGCGTGAAATATCTTGATATTCGAATATACTCCACGTAAAAAGGTGGATTTCAACTAAATTCTTTGATGAGAATTTTCTGTTTGGATAATAGTTTGCAAATCATTCAGAATCTAGTAACAATTACAAGTATGAATTTTTATCATTATATAAGAGTTTGATTATTAGTTCTCCTATATCTTTTTGGTGTTAGTTTTATTTCTTTCCGTAGGGGGCTGTTACGTAAATTATTGTATATTAGACTTAATTTAGTTGTTGCGGAACTCACATAATTGATGAAGTGTTATGTTGCTGTAACTTTTCTTTGAATTCAATTTTAATTTCCTTCCACTTGATATCAAAAAAATAAGTTACATGAGCCTAAGTGGTCTCTCCAATTATTGATAATTAAGTTTGAGTAAGATGCTTCAACAATTAGTTTTATTTTCACATTCTCCTTTTATCTGTTAGCACTATTTTTTGTATTTATTTACATAAAATTACTAAAATACCTTTACTTCTTGAGCCATTTTTCAGAGAATAAAGACAAAAAAAATAAAGGGGAAGTTTAAAAACTGCCCCATAGTTAAAAGATGAACAATTACGATAATCGTAGCAGGTCTATAATAATAAATTCGCAATGCGAAATAATACGTGTTTAATTCGACTTTAATTAGAGACAAGGCCCAACTCTTTCACGCAACATTTCGCATGATTCCATTTGACAACTTGCAATAACATGACAAAAAGAACAAATTAATTAATCAAAAGAAAAGAAATGGAAATCGAAGTGTAATTTGGGTTGACTGATGGGACTTAAAAAGCACACGTTTTGTACAATGACTTCTAACCACATTATTAATTTGGACTTAATTTTGCCATCAATTCGGTGATGGTGACTAAATACTCTAACCCAAAAAAAATTAATTAAAATAACAGAAAATGCACCTCCAAGTTTTTCAACTAACACCTTTACTTGTCATTGTCACGTTAAGGAGCCCTTTTTAATGTACAATTTACCTTATTCAACACTTCAATGACTTGGAGAGAAAAAGAGCTAGAAAGAGAAAGAACTCCCCCAAATTATTATATAAAAAATTAGAGTAATGAAGCATAATACTGCGCTTTTTTCTTTGGGAGTGATTTTCGAACTCTCTAAATTGTTAAGCGCATTTTTCAAAAGTTGACAATTTGAGGAGTGTGAAGATTAATATACGAAAATTAATATGAGTTAATTTTCGTATTTTTCTTAAGAGTGCGATTAATAATTTGGAGAGTGTAAAAATCACTCTCCAAAAGCACTGTCGACCTTAAAACCCCTGCGAATGCTCTCATATCATTTGAAGTAGTTCAAATCCTATGCACCCGAATTCGCCTTTTTGTACCCGAAAACCTTCGTATATATGTTTTGGTTTATTTTTCATTTTTAAAAACAATTTATTTATTTTAAAAGATTTTCACATAATTTAATACAGTAGCTAAAAATACACCGGTACGTGAATACATAAAAATTTTAAAATAGAGTTGAAAAACCGATGGAGATTGTGAGAAATAGAGACCATTTAATATAGAGATATAATGTACAATTCAAATCGTTCAAAAGTGTTTTTATGATCCTGATGAACTGCTCGAACCATGTGCACTCTTTGAGGAACATGGCCGTAGTGTGGGGGTAATTACTTTATCTTCCTTTCTTTTTTGAAATTGAACTTTAATTTCTTTTACATTTCTTTTTATATCAATTTTCCTTATTTTCAAAAAATTGTGATTTTGACACTTCAAAAATTAATAAAGAAACTCCAAAATTGAAATATGTTAATGCACAAAACGACGTTATTTTAAAACTTTGCTGTCAATTTTTGAAGTAATAAAATAAATTTTCATTATCAAATTCATCCCTCAGACAAGACACCTCTGTACTCAGGACATACTGCAATACAAAACACAATCTCTACTTTTTTTTTTCCTCTTTCCCTTTTCTCTCTCTCTCTCTACATTTCCTCAATCTCTCTCTCCCAGTGCTTTCTCTACGCGATCTCTATCAAAACCCCCCGTGAAATCGAAATCCTCCCAACTCTCCTCTCCATCGCTCTCTCCCATTCTTAATGTTGTTGGGGTTTCGGTTACTCACTCCCCGGTTCGATTCGCACTCCATATCTCAGATTCACTCCTGTCTCAAGCTGTGGAATTTGAGGTGAGTCCTGTTAATCTCACATGAGCTAACCCTTATCTACTTACAGTTCAATGTTTATCCGTTTACTGTTCGTTCTATTGTTGAGATCTGTCCTCAAAGGCAGTGTCTTGCTTACAGCAGTTGAGATCAAGCTGATTGCTGACCTAAATACTGAAAAAAACATGATATGATGGATTGATGAGCAGCTTAGCTCTTTGTTAGACTGGAAAGAAAATAGAAGCACATGAAATTTTGATGCTTGCTTTTTGTTAGTAAAAGGAAAAAAAAAAAAAAAACCCCCAATATTGTCAAACTAATGATCAGTGCTTGATTTGACTCTTACTTGTACTAATTTATTTTAAGATGTTGTTGGCACAAGGGTTGATTCGTTATTGGATGCTTTGAAATGGTAAAAGTGAGAAGGTTGCCTTAATCACTTTAACTGCACAGTTTGGATAACTGTGGTTTAGAAAAGAGAAAGTCTACCTACACACCTTTCGACCACAACTCCTGTACTCCGGACGCAGTAGTTGTGGTCGAAAGGTGTATGTAGCATTCCTCTTTGGAAAAATAAACTGGGGATTTTTCTGTTGTCAAGGACTTCCAAAACTTGCTTCCTGAACATATACATGAAGTTAAATCCAAAGTTTTCGAGATCTCCTTTATTTACCCAAACAATAGCAATTCAAAAACTTTATTACAAAGAAGTGTTTGGGCCTTATATTATGGTCCGTGCTTATCTTCTGTTCACTAAAAGTGCGCATGCAATAAATTTTTTTTGTGAAACTTTGACAGGTACAGTAATTTTCCCACCAGGTGAACTTTCATAAATTAGGGTATTTTATGTAAATGTTAGTTCATGGTATCATTAATAGCATAGTAGGATCAAAATGCAATTGCGTCCGCATGCTGCGTTGAGTAGTATATCGAAGCTTCATTGCGTTAATGAAACATGTGTTCGTGTTTTACCTGTTTATCTGGAACAGAGCATAACAGTACTAGAAACTGGTCTGTAGTTGAGAAAAATACTGGCATGAAGTTGACCACTATCTCAAAGTGAGATTAATGAATTCAATATTAAAGTCATACAATGGGTTCATTCAACAAAATAGGTATGATAATGCAAAACCAGAAGTTGGTTACCTCGAGGCTTGGTTTTTTTGGTCAAAAGGGACACAGAAATGTTTGGATGTTACTCTCTTTGTTGTTTATATCCGGAAATCTTAATTTCTCTTTTGCAAATTATCTGATAGGTTATGAAACAGAAGTTGGAACTAAACATAGGAGCATTATTTTCAAGAGGTCTGTTTTGTTTTATTACTTGAGAGCTCAAGGATGTCAACAGTACAGTGGTTGACGTAGACCATGAATTTGTTTTTTCATAACCAAACCAAACCGAGCCTTAAAGGAGGATCCTGTGAAAATTGTCTTAGGAACAAACCTTGGCAGGGCTGTGCTTTCATAAATTCTTAACAGACCGTTTTAAAGGAGTTTTTGCTAAAACTTGTACTCTTTCATCCCTAAGAACTTACTATATTTCATTTCCTTTTTTCTCATGATGATTGATTTATCTCCATGTTGGATGCATGCGTTTGCTGCTTCAGTGCTTTGTATTTAGATTTATTAATTCCTTTTCTTTTCCTCTGACTTTTATAAGAAAGATCCTTGATTGTTCCTTTCCTCTCTTCATATTATGTGTGTCCCAAAGCGTCAGTGACTTGGCTATTTACCCCTTTTTTAGCATTCACGATGAGTAGCAGTTATCTTCGGCAGAAGCTTTGCAGCCGCTTCTACAAAATGTTTAAGTCACTACTTTAAATTGTAAAGTATATTGACTATGTGATAAACGCAAGTCTTTTGGAATTACCTTTGAGTCATTCACACATGTTTGGGGAGCTTTTAAATTTTTTGTTTGCTCTCCATTTTGTTTTGGTTTTAAGTTGTTTCTCATATATAGCTTTATGGACTGTTTAAATTGAGCTTACTCTCAGTGTTTTCCAGTTTTGGTGAAACCAAGGCATTCCAGGGTTGGTACAGTACAAAAATAGTGCCTTCACCCCCGTTTCCCCCTTTTCTTATACTGGTTCGTAGTTGAATGTGATATGTTGCAAACTATACTTGAGTTTGGCTGATGTTTTAAAAAAATTTGTTGTAGGTATTCAGAAGCACTTTGGGGTGGGTCATTGTTTGATTTAAGAACAAAGAGAACATCATAGGCTCTAATAATGGGAGATTGATTTAGTTACTCCTGTAAAGTTGTTCATTAGGCTACCTTCGGTGGATGAATATTGCCATCAATTTGCGCCTTTTGGTATAAAAATCATGCCTTCATGGTGGGGGAAGTCATCATCCAAAGACTCAAAGAAGAAAGCAGGCAAGGAGGGTTTCATTGATTCATTACACAATTTACAACGAAAATTCAGGATCCCATCAGAAAGTAAACCTGGCGGTAAATCAGGAGGGTCTCGGAGACGAACCATTGACACTGTTTCAGAAAAGGGGTGTCAGTCCCTAGCAGCGTCAAGATCCCCATCACCTTCTAAACTAGTAGCAAGATGTCAGAGTTTTATTGATAGGCCTCACCCCCAACCGCTTCCCCTTCCAGGACTGCACTGTGTTGGCATAGGTCGTACAGATTCTGGAATCAGTGTACCATCAAAACCGAGACCAGAGAAAGGCTCCAAGCCCTTATCGTTCCTGCCTCTGCCCAGATCTGGATGCATAAGAAACAGGCCAGATCCCGCAGATTTAGATGGAGATGTGATCAATGCTTCTTTTTCTAGTGAGTGCTCCATTGATGATAGTGAAGATCCAACTGACTCACGCCAGCGTAGTCCCCTGGCATCTGACTATGAAAACGGCAGTAGAACTGCTGCGGGGAGTCCTTCAAGGTGAATTTCTTGTGAAATCATAGTGTATAAAGCTGGCATACAAGTTTTATCTCCAGTGGATATGTTGTTGATTGTGCACGAGTTTTGTGATGGCCTTTCGTTGTTATCATTTTTCTTTCGTTTCTACATTTGTAATGTGCACATATAATTCTTATCTAACTTGCTTTTCATTCTTTTGAAGTATGATGGCAAAGGATCAGTCATTCATGGAGCTGAAGTCTAGGGAGGCAATAAAACCAGCTAATCAGGTCTCTGCTTTGTCGCATAAAAGGAGACCATTGAGTAATCAAATGGCAAATCTACAAGTTCCTTGCCGTGGTAATTTCTTTAGTGCTCCAGATAGCTCAATGTCAAGCCCTTCCAGAAGTCCAATGAGAGCCTTTGGTGCTGAACAAGCTATGAATTCTGCTTTCTGGACTGGGAAAACATATCCGGATCCTCCGCTCCTTGGATCTGGTCAGTGCTCAAGCCCAGGCTCAGGGCAGAATTCTGGTCACAATTCAATGGGAGGTGATTTGTCAGGACAATTGTTTTGGCAGCCCAGCAGAGGTAGCCCAGAGTATTCTCCAATTCCTAGTCCTCGAATGAATAGCCCCGGCCCCAGCTCCAGAATCCATAGTGGTGCTGTCACACCACTTCATCCTAGAGCTGGAGGGCCAACAACTGACGATGGGAAACAACAAAGTCACCGGTTGCCTCTTCCTCCTATAACAATTTCAAACTCTTCTCCTTTCTCTCATTCAAATTCAGCGGCGACATCTCCTTCTGTACCACGAAGCCCAGGAAGGGCAGAGAATCCAATCAGTCCTGGTTCACGCTGGAAAAAGGGAAAATTGTTGGGAAGGGGCACATTTGGGCATGTTTATCTTGGTTTTAACAGGTACGCAGCCAAATGATTGATTCTCTGATTCCTTCATATTTATCTTTCTTTTCTGTCTTTTGATGTTTTTTTGATTTTGCATTTAGTTACAACGAAACTGAGGTGAGTTATCATGCTCATTGACTTTCGTATGCGAGGCATTGCCTTGCAGCAGCATGATGTCCTTCCTGCATCCAGTTTGTTTGGTTACAGTAGCATGTGTACTTTACTTCTTACTCAAATTTTGCTCCTTGTTTGAAGCGTTCTTACCTGGCCTCGTGCCCTCGTCTTCAATGTTGCAGTGAAAGAGGCGAAATGTGTGCAATGAAGGAGGTTACATTATTCTCGGATGATCCAAAGTCGAAGGAATGTGCGAAGCAACTGGGGCAAGTAAGTTCTGTTGGATAAAACTGCTTGCGTTTCATGCTTAGTTATTTATCTATTTGCTTCTTTTCATGGATCTTCTATTGCTGTTGGAAGGAAGTTCTTATTTTGATTTTATTTACAGGAAATCGCATTATTGAGTCGCTTAAGACATCCAAATATCGTGCAGTATTATGGGTGTGAAGCCGTAAGTTTTATGGCTCCCAATTGCTTATGTTGATTTTAAAAAATGGTTAATGCCTTTCATGGGTTAATAGGTTACTGTTTATTGGTAACTTTGTCTCCACATGCACTTGTTCATGTATATGTCGTTGTTATCATATTGCTGTGAGTCATTGACTTAGACAGACGTGTGTCGCCGAGTCCTTGTAATGACTATTAAGAATCTTCTGTTGCAATTTCTTGTAAACCATGAGTTTAGCCATTTATGGTAATTTATTTGATAAATGTGGTGCCTGTAGGCACAGTATTATAAGTAGCTTTTTTAGTAATGCAGAATCATAGGGAGAAGTATCCTATTTCTAGAGCTCTTTTGATCTAATTCTAATTCCGGACTAAATGTTTTTTGAGCAGGTGGATGATAAACTTTATATATATTTGGAGTATGTGTCCGGCGGTTCAATCTACAAGCTTCTTCAAGAATACGGAGTGTTTGGCGAATCAGCTATTCGCAGCTATACTAAACAAATCTTGTCAGGGCTTGCATATTTACATGCTAAAAATACTGTCCACAGGTGAACCCAGTTCTCCATTTTTCTTTTTTCTTTTTTTCTTTTTTTAACAGCAATCAGTTCTCCATTTTTCAGTTATGTGAAGCATTATTCTTGGACGACATAGTACTTGTCTGGGGCCCTATTGTCTCTCACTTTAAACATTAATCATATTTTTGCAACCATCGCAGGGACATTAAAGGAGCAAATATCCTCGTAGACCCCAATGGCCGTATCAAGTTGGCAGACTTTGGAATGGCAAAGCATGTAAGCCTAGGAAATATATACTATTTTTGCAACATTACCAAACCACTCGAGTATTTGTCATGGTTGAGTTGAGTACTGAATTCCAAGTTCGTATGCTTGTTAGAAAATCATCATTCTTTTAGTTTATGCACAGAGAGCAAAAAGAGTGACACAGTATGATGTCAAGATTCTTATGCTAGGACTTAAACCCTGAGATTGCCTATTTGAATCCTGCTTTTCAGAAAATCTGATTACGTGCTTCAAAATTGCAGATCACTGGGCAGTCATGTCCCTTATCATTTAAAGGAAGTCCCTACTGGATGGCACCTGAGGTCTGCATATACGTACTGGTCTTAATTTATTTGTTATGACATGGTTTGCATTTTTAGTTAACTCTGTTTGCCATGTTTACGCAGGTTATAAAGAATGCAAATGGTTGCAACCTTGCTGTTGATATATGGAGTCTTGGATGCACTGTTTTGGAAATGGCTACCACAAAACCACCTTGGAGCCAGTTTGAAGGGGTTAGTAATCTTCCTGCAGATGTAGCTTTGATCATTCTTGATGTATCCATTCATCAAAGGCCCCTTAAGTTTAGTTTTGTTGATTTTGTTCTTTCCTTTTGTTACATTGTGTTTTTGCATGTTGTGCCTGAAGGTTGCTGCCATGTTTAAGATTGGAAACAGTAAAGACCTTCCTTCCATTCCTGATGACCTACCAGATGATGGAAAGGATTTTGTGAGGTTGTGTTTGCAACGTAATCCACTGCATCGTCCCACAGCTGCTCAGCTTTTGGAGCACCCTTTTGTGAAAAATGCTGCACCTTTGGAGAGACCCATTATAGGTCCTGAGCTTTTAGATCCACCTGCAGGGAAATCTCTGGTACGGTTATCTGTTGTTTTAAGTTGTCTAGATGACTAGATCTCACTAAGCGCAAACTGATGCCATGTTACTCTTGTATACGTGGTCTATTGATTCTTTGATGTTGATTGTGAAATCTTATTTTTCACATGTTTAATATTGTCAACTTTCTCATTCATTTACTACCATATATACAGCTGAAACTTCGGAATACATTTTACAAGCATAACCATCAAAAGCCCAGCAAGGGGGAAAAATACATTAGATTCTGCAAAAAAATAGGAGTAAAAAAATAAAAATACAAAGAGCGAGGTTTTATGCATTGTTTAGTTTAGTTCGGCCTCTAAGGTTTTACATTTTCTATGTTTGTTTGTATGACCTTCAGGGCATTGGACATACAAGAAACATTTTGAATTCGGAACCAGAAAGACTTGCCATCCATTCATCAAGAGTCTCAAAAAGTGGTCTTCATTCCAGGTCTCTCTCTCTCTCTCTCTCTCTCTCTCTCACACACACACACACACACACAAACACAAACACAAACACGCGCGCGCGCACATCCAACCTTCGCATTTCTATGCTTTTCATTCGGAGAAACCAATTTAAAGGTCATGTTTGACGTGTATTAATGTTTTACCCATAAATGACAAAAAACAAGCAGCCTTATTGTCTTATTTCCTCCTCCTATTCTCCAGTGAAATACATATTCCAAGGAATATCTCATGCCCAGTATCTCCGATTGGAAGCCCTCTTTTATATCCACGATCACCACAACATCTGAATGGAAGAATGTCTCCTTCGCCTATATCTAGTCCACGTACCACGTCAGGCTCATCCACGCCTCTCACAGGGGGTGGCAGTAGTACCATCCCATTTCATCAACTTAACCAATCAGTTTTCTTGCAAGAGGGTTTTGGAATCAAGCCAAAGCCTCCACAGAGTCCCTACATCAGTAGCCCCTCCTATCATAGTCCAAATCATGATATATTTCGAGGGGTGAACTCAGGATCTCAAATTTTCCGGGAATTGTCATCTAGTGAAAGTGATACTTTTGGAAAACAGTTCAGAAGACCTAATCATGGGGAACCGTACAATGGGCAGTCAGTGTTGGCTGATTGTGTGAGTCAGCAGCTATTGAGGGATAACCCGAAGTTGAGTCCATCACTGGACCTCAGTTCTTGCTCTCCTTTACCAAACCGGACGAACAGAATCTAACTTCATTTGTACTTCAGTAGCGTGAAGGGCAAGCTTTTGACACTGCCTTTTTGTCTTCAGGGTTTAGAAGATTAATTTATTCATTATATAACTAACTGAGGAAGAATCTAATTGTAAAATAAGTGCTAAGATGTACAAATGAAAACTATGTGGGATGGTGAGATCTTTTGAAGATGAAGAGGCTGGAGCAAGTAAATCTCTTCTCATGGCATTTGGACGGACTGTGTAGGATTCCCGGAAACTGAAGACTTGCCATCTAAATATAGATGTCATATGGCTTGTATAAAGGTGAGAGCATAGGCCACCTTCTGACACTTGACTATCTGCGGGTACAAAGGAAAAGTAGATTTTGCCCAGGGGGGGAAGGTAGCTTCAAAGTTTGAACAGTCAACTGTATAGCAGATCCTTCAAACCGAAAGGTGTGGTATCAGAATACTGTAAGTTATATCCTTGTAGAACAATAAGTAGCTTTAGTAGAACTTTTGGGAGGTGACATTGCCATACAGAATTTGTGTCATATTTTGTAAAGGAGCAGTTGCAGATTGTGCCAAACCCGGCCATTTGTTGCAACAGCTTATGCTTGGCTCAGTTGTAACCACCAATTTAAACTGTTCTTATCTGATTTTTTGGGTGTACATGACCTTTTGAGCATATTAAAGGAGCTAATTCAGAAGACCCATTTTTATTGCTTATTACACTCGGTATTTTGGTATAATGGGTTTGAAATTGTACATGCAGTCCATTGCCTCGCTTACAATAACTTTGGCAGAGCAGGGATGAGGAAAATTGAGGATAGCAGTGAAATAAATGGGAATTGATTTTTGCCCTCTTTTTTTCTTTTCGTATTCATACTCCCTCCATTCCCTTTTTAAAGTCTAATATTTCATTTTGAGCTGTCTCTTAATGAGTGTCCATTTTGTAAAATTAGTGGATAAAAATTGGTACATTTTCCATTTTGCTCCAAATTTATATTTCATTTTGAATAGTTAATAAGTAAAAGTGTAATGATAATGTCTGCATAGAAGGTAAATAGGAAAAATAGAAATAAAAATTGATGTGAAATGTGTAATAATATTTTTTTAATAAGTTAAAATTACGAAGTGAGACATTTAAAAAGAGACGGAAGAAGTATTAATTTACTATAATACCTCTTCATGTGTGAGAAAGTCAAAGGTCAAGTGTACAATAATGACGACAAAAAGAAAGTGTGAAGGGTAATAACGGGAGTTCAAGAAATTAACAGAATCCTCAGCTTTTTGCTTTACAGAGTCCTATTCGAATCCATTCTGTGCAAGAAATTTTTGATAGATCCTACCAATCCTCGAACCCATGATTTGTTGCTTTGGAGGTTAGCCAATATGTAGATTTATTATGTGCTTATAAGAAGTTGTAAACATTATACATGACAGTTTTGAAATTCCTTCAGTCTACCACGGAGATGAGCCACCAGAATGACTGCGCAACTCCTCTTATAGATCAAGTATGTGGAAGAATGAAAGTAATTCAATATACATAATACATTCGCGAAAAACCTAACAATTCGGCAATACATTTAACCATTGTATCTACGCCCCTGTGGTAGCAAGCCGATAATGAACCGAGAATCTCTTTTGTAGTTTATTATGAGATATAAATGGGATGCTTCACTTAGCCAAGTTCATGCTGAATTCCCAGAGCTTCTTTGCCAAGTTGACATCCGTACCATGTTTACTTGCTTTTGCCAAGTTGCTGTCTGCAAAATATTCGCCAGCTATCCCCTTGACTTGAGGATGCAATGCCACATAGCATGTCGTTGCCGCCCCCTACAGACAGATATCGTGCAGCGAAAAACAAAATCAGAACCAGAAAAACGTGTGCACCGCACAATCATTGCTTTGGTTGGGTTCCAGCAGAAGTGAAAATAAGGAAATACATGTGCTTTTCCATTCTCTTTCCTATTCTACTCTTCCGACAAAGCAATGTTGTTCCTATCTTAAAAAAGACAAAAATGGGAATCAAAGGATCTAAGAAAACTGGTAATTTGCAAGTCGAACATTCAGTCGCAAAATGAAAACAATCTATTTATAAATCTGCATTATGTGTGTGTATTTGAGTCCAAGACAAGGCTTACCTGCTGAACATTCTTCAGCACATAAGAACCAAGCTTGCTAACAAGACCTGCACCAAACAGAAAAGCAGCACAAGATAGCAATGGGTAAATGTTCGAATCCTTGGCTGATTGCAATTAGATTTGAAGATAATTCTTCTTGAGCAGAGGACTTCAAGAGTCACATATACTGACAGCCTAACATTGACATCAAACAAAAAATGGGATAACAAATGTGGCACCTTTTAAACTAAGGATGCCTCATCGCAATAACATAACACTACCATCTTATACGTTAACAATTATGATACAAGGTCCATGGGGAAATTGCGGCCAACTGGCCTTGGAATTTGAATAGGAAGTTTTTTTTTTTTTTTTGCAGAAAAGTTTATTTGATGAGGTAACCTGGTCATTTGAAGTAAGCAGAGACAAGCATTCCAAAGACATGGTACGAAAGCAAGAACGACGGAAACCAAACTTGAGACAAGTAAAAACCTGGGTACAACAAGGATGTACATGACTACGGTGCAACCATGCAAATATAACAAATGATGATGGTGACTCAACACAAAAAAACACATACACGCAGACTACACGTACATATGGCCGATTCCTATATCCAATCAAGTTGACAACATAGGGTCAATGGGTGTAGAAATACCTTCAACAAAGCCAAGGTGACGGAAGAGATTGGTAGTAATTGATCCCGGGTGAAGTGAATTTGCAGTTATTTCTGCCCCATCTTCCTGTTCAACAAAGACAATAAAATACTTGAGTTTCTATCTAGTCAGAGTAAAGTTTATATGGGAGGTTCTGGCATCCTATAAAAGCACTCGCGTACTGAATGTCATACTCACAACAAAATTAAAACTAACACTGGTAAAGTTTTTTGTGTGGAAGGATTTAATGGACAATCTATATACTATGATAGCTTCATAAGTTTTCTTGAATTTTTTTTTTTTTGTGGGAACACCATATATCCAATAGCTTCATAAGTTGAAATTCTTTTCTTCAGAAAATTCACGGCCATTGACTAACAAGATAAAGGAATTACGTTGTTATTCCTTTAAGCCAGAGATTTAGGCCCATACGACTAAAAAATCAATAAAAGAGTGGAGAAAGGAAGTATTCAAAAGTTGAGTCTAATAGCGACCCAGAATTCTCTCTTTTTGAGTCAATAAGATGCATTATTAGGGCATACCAATAATTAAACAGAACAGAAGAAAAAGCAACGATATCTACTGAAAAGTAATTTTACTAACTGGTACACAGGAAAAAAATTGAAATCGAAGGATAACTAATCTAAAAGTTTAGCGGATACCTTTAAGCGCCTAGAAAGCTCATTAGCATGCAAAACATTAGCAAGCTTGGATTGGCCATATGCTAATACACTGCTGTACCTGTATGCATATAACTAACCCAACTTAAAAAAAAAAATGAAAGATTATTCGTTTCAGATAGTTATTCACTTATTGGTGGATAGGAGCATATTCTGGATCGAATACATCAATTTTTTCAATTGTAAGTGCACACAATGTGCAATGCTACTATCCTCTACATGTATGGGTATGGATATGACTCCGAGGGTTAAAATTTAGTAGCATAAATATGGGGTTAGAATCCGAAAACCCAATAATAACAAGGTTTGAAAAGTCTAGAGCAGGTTCACCTTAGGTTGCTCAGACACTGATCTGGGGCCACAAGTTATTTCATTTGACCAAAGAGGAATGCCTACTACATCACATGGGTATATGCATAAGAACGCTTTGACAAAAGATGAATTTAACTGATGACTAGAAAAAGTAAAACTTCAATGATATTCAACATGTTTAAAACAAGACAACATAAATCATTGATAAACAAGTGCATTTGTAATTAAATTTTGAAGCATCAAATCAGATAGACACAACTAATGGTGTGGTTAACATTGGTGTATTGTCGTTAAGAACTTAATATTGATAAATGATAAACCCATGTGCCAGTGGAACTAAATTTTCAGGCACCGGATTAGATGGACACAACCAACGAATGGTTTAATGTTGGTGTGTTATACAATTACAGCTTATTTACAGTATCACACTATGTTGACTATAGTAAAAATAGTAGTAACTGCCATGCCAATAAAGGGGGGAAAACTTTCAGATATCAAAATCGTATGTAGATTGTTAGTGTCAAGCATGAGCAATTCACTCAGATTTCTTACTGACATGCATTATGAAAACTTTTTTGAGCACAAAAAGACAGTTTGTTTGCACATGATGATGAGCATTTCTACTCAGCAATTAGTACATATTTAGTTGACAGTAGCATGTACTACTCTAGAATGAGTTCAATTAACCTCAGATCAAAGGGAAAAAACACTTACCCTGCTTGATCATTAATTTTATCAAAGCGTATTCCTTCACGGTACGTATACTTGTGAGCCATTGACGAAACATTCACAATTCTTCCCTCTTTTTTCATTTTAACTGATGTTTTCTTCATGGTGTCCAACAACAGATTTGTCAAAAGAAAATGACCTGCAATGTAGTTCTAATAAATATCAATACGGTCGGAAATTATTTTTAAGTTCCATAGTCCAGAGTGCAAGTGCACGAACAACAATAACATGTTGCCTATTGAAAGCAGAGAGGAATCGTAAGTGGAAACTTTATATCCAACCCAAAAACATAAGCAATTAGGTGGAGGTTCCAACATTCTATTAAGTGAACTGTGAAACCCCATTCCATTTCCAAGCTATGTGGGGTTCTATTCTTTAACATCGTAATCGTATTCTACCTCTCAAGACATATCATAATAGGAGAGAGTGTGAAGATTACGTTATATTTTCACTGTACGGCTTTAGTTCCATAGTTTCATCTGTTCTGCAAAGTTTTAACAATTCTTTTCCCTAATTAGAAGATGAGTTACACCTCCAAACGCATTACAATAACAATTATCATTGAACTAGGAATATCGAACTCTGGTTCTTCCCTTTTTTGCCTCATGGTGAATAAGGACTGAAGAGAAAAAGCATACCTATGTGGTTTGTGGCAAACTGTAGTTCTATGTTGTCTTTGGAAAGCATGAAGGGAGTTGCCATTATTCCTGCATTGTTACTTACAATAAAGAAGGCAACATTTAATCATCATCGCCAATTAAGGTAAAGATGCACTTAGAAGAGGAAGCATTACAAGAAGATATCTATAACTATGACGCAAAAATAGAGACAATGTGATTTACTGCTCCTATCATTCTCTTACATTAGAAGGTTAAGAGGAAGATGTGAGGAATTGAACTCTGATGCAAATTTTCTAACAGATGCCATTGAACTAAGATCCAACTCCATGGCATCAATCTTTGCAGCTGGAATTTCTTTCGCTATAGCTTCTTTAACCTCTTTGCCTGCTTCCATATTCCTGACACCCATGACAACATGGACACCACGCAATGCAAGAACGCGGGTAGTTTCAGTGCCAATACCACTTGATGCTCCTGTGTGCAGGTAAGAAAATAACAGCAAAAAAATTCCAAGAGTAGTGAGATGCAGTACCCGATTCATTTTAGCTAGTGTTTTCCTAGTGAAAGGGTTTACACAAAGAAGAGTGACAAATGGCTTTTGGCCCAAGGAAAGTTAAAAACTATAAAGCTAATAATAGTCTTGAGACCAACCACAAAATCCATGTGCTCTGCTGAAAGAACAGCATGGGTGGGAAAGGAAAAAAGAAGTAGGCCCTGTTTGATCTACAGATTAGAGGGTGGGATTGAATCAAAAATCCTGTGGGACATGCATTTCCGCTTTTGGGTGCATGTAGACGTATTACTTATCTATTGGATAACCAATCTTGCAAAAAAACAAAGAATATCGATTGATAGGCTGTTTCACATTGATAATCCCAGAGAATGGGATTACTCCGCTTATGATAATGTCGTGGGGGTTTTTTATCATTATCCCCTCCCTCAATTTAGTCCGGGTTTTGTATCATTATCCCCTCCCTCAATTTAGTCCACCAATCAAGCAAGGCCTAAAGGCAACAAATAATGCTCAAAACCTCGTGAACATCTGCCACAAATTCTGGGTTAACAATAATCGAGTAGATTCATGTGAGGCCGTGGTGGAAGTACTATATGACCACTTGATGGCAAAGCAAAAGAAATTTGACATCTGTCTCGAAGATACCCTTGCTTCAAATTATGTTAAGCTTCCCAATCTACAGCTAAAGAGAAAACCTGACCCTGTAGCCATTAGTTCTCAGTACATTCTTCCTGGTTATAGCTATACCAAAACTTTCATGTGTATGTCTACCTGTTGCGTATAGGGAGTTGGGTTTGAAAGGTGTGCATCTATTGTTCTCTAACTCTAATCCGGTAAAAGAAATTCGAGAACAACATATGCAACTGGGTTGTGTGAATGAAAAGTGAGGCCTCAAATGTTGAGCAAATAACAATCATTTGCTGAGTTTTTTGGGGGTTTTTTTTTTTTATAAATTTTATGAGGCAGACTCATGGTGTTCGTACATCAATTTTGTGTTAGAGAATTAAGTACTCCTCCTCGGAGTAAAAAGAAACTCAATCTTTAATTCATTGAGTTTGACCAATGATTTGGAATGTTTTCTGTGAAAGAAATGGAAACGGAGAGTCTGAGACAAACCCAGCCACAGTAAACATCAAAAAAACACTGAATACTCGTGAAAAAATTGATATTCAGTAGAGCGAAAAATAAACCCAGAATCTAATCTTAAAAGAAAGAAAAGCCACAGAGCAAAACCAGCGATGAAGAGTGTGACCTGTAACAATGGCAGTAAGGCCAGAGCCGTCGATTCCCTCGGTCACTTCCTCAGCTGTAGAAGAGTAAGAGAACCCAGAAGGCCCTTTTCTCCAAAACCACCACATTTTCGCCTCTCTCTCTCTCTCTCGAATTTGGGTGATTAACAATCAACCACCGTGACCAACTTTCATAAATGGTACTCTCATTTTTTAATCTTCAAGATGAAGCCGCAGACTTCAACTGGCAACTGGCAAGTTTACGGCCGAAATTAAATAATGTGGACCATAACTACATATTAATTAATTAAGCCCCATTTTCCTAAGGCTCTGTTTGGAACTTACAGGAAAAAAAAAAAAAAGGAAAGGAAAGAAAAAGAAAAAAGAAGGAAAATAGGAGAGAAAATTTACTATTTATTGAACTTAAATTTTTTTTTTCTTCTCTCTTTCTCTCCCAACCAAACAATGGAAGGGAAAATCTTATCCCTAGTGATTTCTTTCCTTAACTGCCGAGCTAGAGTACAATATGGGCATGTGGATGGAGAATTGGAGATACAGTTAATTAATTACCTTATGAAGTTGGAGTCAATCTTGTTTACAATTTGACTAATAGATTTTCTGGGCTATAAAATGATTGTTAACCTGTCTTTCTTTTTGAATCTCATGGCTCAATATACTAATTAAATCAATGAACGACATCACTCTTTTTTCATATTATCTTACAACATTCCCCTTCTTTCTTTTTATTACCTTACCCTGATTATTCTCCATCTTCAACAAAAATAAAAATAAAGGTTTCATTTTTTACTGTTTACAAAAAAAATAGAGTATTACCTAACTTGTTTCTTGTTTTTGTTTTTATTAAAATATAAACCTGATTATACTTTTAGTTTCTTAAAATAAAAAATTGAAAAAGTTACCAAACACAACCCTTAGGTTGTGAGTCCGGCTCCTCTCCGATCCTTTTAAAATTGAAGGATCCTCAAGTCCTATTAATAATGTGACACATGGCAACTATTAAATCTAACGGTTCAGATCACTAATGACCACAGAATTCTCGTTATTTATCAAAAACACCTGATAATTTCCCTTCCCCTTCTTTCTTTCTATCGACGCCTCTTCTGTCCACCCGTCCACTAGCAATCACCACCGCCGTCTGTTCCTTCTGATGCCTTTGCTCTCCTCTGACGAATCCATCACCAATACCCGCTGCCGCTTCCAAGCATGCCTCTTCCACCCGTCCACTAGCCATCACCACTATTGTCCGCTCCTTCTGACCCCTTTCCTCTCCTCCGACGAATCCATCGCTAATACCCGTTGCCGCTTCCAAGCCGTAGCCTAGCCTAACCTTAATCACTGGGTATGGGATATTTGATCATCACGCAGAAGAACTTGAGGATGGCCGTGAATGGCTGGTGAATAAAATTAGTGTTCGATGGGTTGGTTTAAAATTATTGTTACTGGCCGTGAATGGGGCAAGGAAACAGAGAGTGGGTGGGAATTAAATAATTGTGTGCGCTCATCTGTATGGCCTTTAGATGGGTTGGTTTGGTGTTAAATTCTTAGCTGTTGAATCAGAACTTGAGGATCCTCCAATGTTAGGAGGATTGGAGAGGAGCCGGACTCGTAGGGAGTACCCTTTTTTTTCCTCACAAGTCCAGATTCACTTTCAGATCTTGTGGAGACCATCACTTGAAAACAAGTAAATAGACGTACGCCATGCAACTACATTTGAACATCAGATGGCTAGAACTAGAAGGAGGGACGTTGAAACAATAAACATGATCTCCTTCACATTTCAGCCCCGGCCAATTTCAGTTTCAGTCCTCAGTGCACACAATAGATAGAGATGCCTTGGTGGCAAATGACAAGTACCACCAAGCATTCTTTTCTTGCAACAGTACTTCACGTTTGGGTCATTTGATCGATCGATGTAGAACTGATTAACAGATAATGCATGGCAAACAGAAAAGAATCTTCACTTCAATTTACGGCGCGCATGCAATAGGAAAGTTACATTTGATCTAATTAACGTGAATGCTGGTATTAAGTGGGAGAAATAGTAAGAAAAGATGAAGAAAAAACGTGCGGTGTACTCAAAAGGTTCTCATCAACATACTAGTATAAACCAAGGGTACGTACGTTTTTCATTCATTCATTAATAAGGAAGAGCTTAAGTCAACATTACCTAAATCTCTTGATTTAAAGACAGACACAGGGACACGGGAAAAGAAACCACAAACACCAAAGTGAAGAACAAAGCATAAAAGATACTCCCTCCGTCCCAAATTGATTGTCCCGTCCGCAAAACGGAGTATTAAAAATAATGCAATTTTTTCAAGAAAAAATTCAAACTTTTTTCACAAATTAAAAATTCTCATTGATATCTAGTAAGTTGTTGAAAAACTTTTGATTTTTTCTTTCAAAAATTGTATTATTTTTAACACTCCGTTTTGCGGACCGGACAATCAATTTGGGACGGAGGGAGTATAAGATAGATAGATAGATAGATGATCCCTTGGCTTATACTGTATATGATGGGGTTTTGACTCCCCATGGCCACAAGTTGTAGCGGTGTGGGCGATCCATGTGGTCACTGATCGAGTTCCGCCTTGTTGTTGAACCTCCGGCCACAAACCGTGCACTTTATCTTTGCACCTTTGTGTACGAGATTCTGATGCTCGACAACCGTCTTCTTGCTTCCCATTGGTTTGTTTCATAGGTTGCAGAAGCCGTTGATGTCTAGGACGTGGGTACATGTGTGTCGTTATTGCCAGCATCCATGGTACTCCTTCCGTCCCAATTTGTTTGTTCAATTGTCAAAATTCATATTTTTCAAAAATATACTTATATCTTACATTTTTTATAATGTTTTTTTTTTTATGATTTTGAAGATTTTGTATTATAAAACTAATTGAGATCTATCAAATAAGATCCATATTACATATTAAAAACATTATAAATTGAAAATTATAGATAATTTTTTGAGAGGTCAAACGCTCTCAAAAAGTAAAAAAGTGGACGAACAAACTGGAACGAAGGGAGTAGTTTTCTGGTTGGGAGAAGAGAGCGTGGTTGGGAGAAGAGAGCAGATGAAAAAAATGTTGGTTTGGTTGAGAATATTGGATTGATGCTTCAAGAACAAGTGAACAACTCACTACTTATATAGAAAACCTTGATGCACTGGTTCTTGAACCAAAGTATCCAAAGCTTTCTCCATCATCTCCCTGTCTCTGTTGATAGACTCGTGAACCACAGTATTCAAGGCTTTCTCCATCATCTCCCCTTATCTCTGTTGATAGACTCTTGAACCAAAGTGTTCAAAGCTTTCTCCATCATCTCCCTATCTCTGTTAATAGACTCTCGAACCAAGGTATTCATCGGATCCCTCTTCCTATCACCCATCACATTCAATGGTCTCTCTCTCTCTCTCTCTCTCTCTAGATCTCCTGCATGAACTTGGGTTTTGAAACAGGGGTTGAAATTCGTTCTAAAGAAAAGCAGGGGTTGAAAAAGCTTTTACCAAAACATTGAGGCCAATCCATTACTCATGAATTAATAATTCGTGGCATTGTTATTTGTCACTTTTCGTAAATAAAATATTGCCACCAAACAATGTGGATCACTTTTTGTCTTTCAATTATGCAAGAAAAAATGAATAATGATGTCTTTACCGGATAATTTATCACCACGTAAATGGTTAAGAGTGCCACGTAGACAACACCACATAATATTCCAAAAGTGCTGAATAATTTACTTGGAAATATAAGAAGGAGATAAAATTCTATACCTGCGGAGATTCACGTTGTAACCCGCTATATGTCCAACGGAAACTTGAGACCTCCTCTTCTAATATTTCCTCCTACCTCCGTCCCGATTTGTTTGTTCAATCTCAGATTTTCAACTTATTATGAAAACCAATTCTTATCTATTGATTTGAAAATATACATGATCCTATCTATTGATTTTGAAATTAAACAGTTAATTTAGGACATGCATAAGTAAAAAAAGGGACAAATAAATCGGAACAGAGGGAGTACTTATTGAAAATGCGGATCTACTATAAAAAAAAGGGTTTGATATGATACATTAAAAGTATCCATGAAAGTACATTGAACGGCTCCATTAAAAAGGGTTTTGATTCACATCACTGTGAATTTGAGTCGTTCATTGCCTTTTCATAGGCCAATTCATGGATATTTGTCATGTATCATAACATTTTGGTTACGTATTTGGTGAGTTGTCAAGTTACTTGTTTGTGGCAAAACAAGATGCAGGACTGTTCCGTCCTTAGTACATAGTAAACAGAGTAATTACAACAGGTAGTGAACATGAATGGGGATGCATTCCAAATTTCCTAGTTTTTCACAGGCACAGCTTGACACAGCTGGCTCCTGCATACACACAAATACGTGGTCAAGTCCACATCGAGCAATTAATTACTAGATGAATACGCATTTAAGGTAAGGTCCACGGGGGGGGGCACCACAAGAAATTACTTTTCTTTTATGTTAATGGGATCATTACCATCATTATTGTTATAATTGCTGTAAAAAGAATGAAAATGAATAGTTCGAATACATTAGCCACTACAATTATAGTGGCGGAGTCATGAATTCCGTTCAGATGGGACACCATTTCACAACAAACTAAAAGAATTCACAGTAAGATTTAAGAAAGAAACACTAAGCATAAAAATTTAAGTATTCTTTAATGGGCACAATAGCTTGTAGTATAATCAAATGTATTTAAAAGATAAACACAAAAGATAAAGAAAAAAAAATACTAGCGATTTGCTATTTGTCTATCTGAAACAAACATTTAATTCTTTAAGTGGTCCATTGATTTGGTTGAAAATACGTGAAAATAAAGTAAATAATAAGCCAATTACGCGTTTGACTTTTCATATTCTTTTTATTGGTTATGTACTATATTTTCGTCATTACTTGTCATTCTCTCAAAAAAGAGCTCTTAACGAGCCAATTACGCATTGAACTTCCTTTTTTTCCCCCTCGGCAATTACTTGTTGAACTTGATTAACGATCATTTAATTTAATAGCCCAGACTCCAGAGATAGATTTTAGTCAACTGTGTAAACAAGATTTGGCTCAAACTTCATAAGGTAATTAATTAACTGTATCTCCATCCACATGCCATTAATGTACTCTAGCTCGGCAGGTTAAGGAAACAAATCACTAGGAAAAATATGTATGTGATTATATTTTTCGGAAGTACTTGTGAAACAATAATTACCAAAACGATTCCCCCACAAAAAAAAAAAAAAAAAAAAATTACTGGCACCCCAAAAGAAAGAATTTCCTAAAAGCTGCTTCCCATAAGCACAAAGGGTTGATCATGTTCGTAAATACATGTATATATATTAACTTTGTCATCTCATTCATTCATAATAGAAGCGTTGTTCCTTCTTGTAACTAACTGGTTTCATCCCTTTTGAAGAATGGCTTCTTCACATCGAGATTGGGCATGGCTTCCAATAAACCTCCTCTACTCTATTGCTGAGAAAATTGTTAAGTTCTCGGACTACAAACATTTCAGCGCCGTCTGTCGACGATGGCGTCACCATGCCCTCGAGCTGGCCACTGACGATTATAAGCAGAGATTACGCATCCTCAAAACATGTCATAATAAACTTCCTATGTTGATGATCGACACGAAAGAAAACCACGAATCAGATGAGCGATGTTTGTTTAGTGTTACCGAGGGAATTACATACAGGGTGCAATTGCCACTGCCTTGTAATAAGAGGTTTCTTGGATCCTCCTTTGGATGGTTATTTACTGTGGAGGACAAAACCATGGTCATAATCCTCTTGAACCCTTTTACCGGTGGGGCTATTCCCCTCCCGCCTTTAAAAGATCCGCATGGTGACTATGAAGATTACATCGACGATGATCCTGAACATTTTGTAACGAAGGTAGTCCTATCGTCTGACCCTTTTCTTAGCCCAAACAATTATGAGGTTGTGGTTATCTATGGAGGAATGCATCGGTTGGCAATATTAGAATCCGGGAAAGATTCATGGAATTTTGTCGACAGGGCGCCATTTGTATATTCTGATGTTATTTACTATCCTGATCAAGGTCAAGGTCGAGGACTTTATGCCGTCAACTATTGGCGTGAACTAGTGAAAATTGACATGGGTAGTAGTACAAAAGAAGTTTTGACAAAGAGAACTGCTGCTGATGCCCAGGTCACTTATCTTGTTCAATCACAAGAGGGTGATCTACTTTTGGTGGAAAGGTTTTGGCTAAAACCTGATTGTGAAATCTGGAAAACTTGGAGCTTCATGGTTTTTAAGTTGCTACACTCCATTGGGGAGACAGGCGCTACATGGGTACCAATTAAGAGCTTAGGCAGTCAAGCCTTATTTCTGAGCGACAATCATTCTGTTTGTGTTTCGACATTAGAGTTTCCCGAGTGCCTACCCAACTGCATATACTACACGGCACAATATCACATCGATCTTCCACCATATGTCTGTCATGGGATCGATGAGGACTCGGGCATCTTCAGTTTAGAAAAAGGAAGCTTTCAATCGCACTACCTGTCGGATCCTTTTAACATGAATGTTCTGCCTCCAATCTGGTTTGTGCCAAATATGAAAGGAACTTAGTTCTGTCATCTATATTCATGGAGTAGTGGTCTGATATCTTGAGTTTAAGGGTTAAGGTAGAAGAACATCGTTCTTTTAAGAGCTTGCTCTCCAATTAACGATTGGATCTATTATCTTTTTTATGGATATGGATCCAGGTTAGTAAAATTCCATGTTTTGCATTTTCCGCAGTATGATTTGTGAGTGAAATATCCATTATTTTGTTAGTGAATTCCAGCCACATGATTATGTCCATTATATTCAGTTTTAGATTCTAGATTTAATGCATGTTTATAGTAATAGGACCATGAAAAACCATAATCATATAGAACAATGTTAAAATCACAACTTTGAAAAGACAATCCCGGACACAACTGCTTCCAAAGACATTTAATGCACGTGGTCTAACAGACGGCTCCAAACACAGTTGTACCCCTAAATTCTTTGAACCAAATATGCATAGGTGGGACAAATCTGGATAGGTGAGACATATCTGGATATTTGTGTAATTTTTTGGGTCATCTCATCTTTGTTTATGACCTGCGACAAAGATGTCTTATTTACTTCCATCAATTCATTTTACAATTTTTTTTTTGGGGTAATGTAGGGTGTTAATTTCAGACCTATTTGCACACACATTGAACTAATCCCTCATTCCATAGCCATTTCACATAGCCGCTTCACATGTTTACGCATGAGATGAGATGACCCAATAATTGAAAGCAAAGAGAATTGAACCTGAGATAAAAAAACACTCAAGATTCTCAAAAAAAAGAAAAAAGAAACAAAGCAAAAAATAATAATAGAAAGATTATACTAAAGGGAGGGAAAAAAAGAGTAGTTCTAGGACCATACCCAAACACACATTCAAATATACATCCACATACACAAATGTGTGGGCTCCACACACACTACATACGGGTCTGTGGGTGGGTGTGTGTTTAGGTGTGTAAAGTGGGTGTGATTGTAAAAGTATTGGAAAAAAAAAAAAACCATTAAAAAGAAACTTAATTGAAGGAGGAAAAAAAAAAACTAGGTTGTCACCGGAGAATATGGTTGATTTAGATTCCTCGAAGTAGCGGAAAAAATCCTCCCACAAGTTTCCTTTGATGCCGATCAAACACTAGTTTAAAAACGTTTCCTTTGTGATTTGCCTTCCATTTTAGGCATTATAAACATTAACTATGGTTAAATTGGTGGAACCTAACATTTAGAGACAACTAATGAGAGTGAGGGTAATGTTCACCTTCGTTTAATGAGGTGAACAAAATCGGACTCAACAAACACGATCTCGAACTCGAATAGATTGGTGCGTTGACCAGCCTTAGACCCAATCAACCCAAAATGAGATTAAATTCCTTCTGCCGGTGGCGAAAACTATGGGTTTTTCACCATCGTTTTGGGCCACATGATGCATTAACTACCAATCTGAACCGTTCATCTTGTAGAGCCTGCAGAGTATTATTCTCTTTCAAAAAAATTAGCTTCACCGAACATCAATAGGTGTATCAAAATTTAAATTAAATAGATGGTCATGGACACTTTAACTTGATAGAATCAGACCGTCCATTTTATAAACAAAAATTCAACTTTTGATTGATCTATCGATATTCCATCAAATTGATTTTTTGCATGAATATACTACTCTATGGGCCCTATAAAATGAACAATTTGGATTATACCAATAAATGCACGGTAGGGTCCACAATGCGCGGCGATTGAAAAATCTCACCAAGATAGGTATCAAACTCTTCTCCAAAGAATTTAAACCCCCAAATATCCAATACAATAGTCTCTCGTCTTGATTTGATTTGATTTGATCCACCACAGTATGCTAATACGGGCCAAACGGGCTCGTTCTGAGTGATCCAGTCCAGACTCCACCAACTATAATACCCGACCCGACCCTCCAATTGCCAAACGCAGAAGCCAGAAGGACGTTCGCGACTGTTCATTCATCGCCAGCAGTCACGTGCAGAGCAACCATATCGTCACAATCAAAACGAAGAAGAAGAAGACGAATCCAAACCCTAGCAGAAGTCGAGTAACTGTTTGTTCATCGAGGCAATATCGACGTGAACTGACCCCTTTTCCCTATCCTTTAGGTACGCACAAGTCTCGTATTCCATTTGAATAATGTTATGGAACTTATTTGCAAGTGATGAGACTTGTTTCGTTCTGGTTGATTATTGGTTCTTGTGAGTGCTTTGGTATGAGAAATGGTGTAGGTTTTGTAAGGTTCAATTTGGGTATGTTCAGGATTTATCACGGTTTTTGGGCATTTCTTGAGACTTGTTGTGGAGTGTTTGGATAAAGTTTCTGCATGCCCAGAGTTGGGTTAGGGTGTTCTTCTTTGATGATTTCAAAAATCTAGGATGGTTGATGAGTAGAGGAAGTCTTTTACAAACTTGGGTTGGCACAAAATATTAACCAATCAATGTTATGTGCAAATGTAGTAGACCCCTCATCCCTCTAAATCTCCATCCCTGATTTTCCCCATTTTATGTTTTTTTGAATTTAGTAATTATTAGATGGCATGACCAAATTGCTCCAGCGTTTAGGTTTTTGGGTTAGAATTTTGGGAAACTCTCCTGCAACTGCAAGAAACCACTGATTTTTTTTCTTTTTCAATTTTATTTTTCTGCTAACTACCACTAACACACCCACTCCCCTGGATTGTCGCGTAAATACACAAAAACACTCACATTACTTCTCCCTCCTCCTTCATTTTGACCATGCCCCCCAATCCAGCCCATAGCCTCCACCCATTCACTGCCTCACAGTCACACACTACTCTCTCCCCCTTCAACATATTCCCTTTTTTTTTCAATTCTTAATTATGGCGATTTTAATGCAAGTTTCTTACTTTTATGACTTGGGTTTATTTGGACTCTCTCTCCTTATCATCAGTCTGTATCTCATAGGTAAACTATCCATCTTGCTTGGTAGAATTAGGTTACAAATTAGTATTGTCTTAAGGTGTGATTTGCATCTTTTCTTTCATTCAAATTTCAAAGTAAAATGAAACTCTGTTTGTCTCTCTGGAATTTGGCACCGACTACAGGGATTAGATGTTTAGGTGTTGAAAGTTTAATTTGAATTAGAGGTATTCATACTACAAATTCAAAATTTTATTAAAAATAAATGTTATATCTTCTTGTGCAAAGAACAGGTACAATGCTAGTTCTTTACTTTAAGAAATCAATTATTATTCAACCACAAACACTTACACACACACACACACACATCTTTTGGTGGGGCCTACACACACTGGAGGTGTAGTGTGTGTGGGCCCCAATGTGAATGTGAGTGGGTTTGTGTAAATATTTGTGTAAGTGTTTGTTGTAGAATGATTGTTAAGAAATATACACACTTCCCCTGCCAGATGTAGAAGGTGGTGACTGCTCAACTTTTCTGCTCCTTAAGCTTGCAGTCTACCAGTTTTTGGTCTCTTAACTATTGTCGGCACCATATTTTTCGGCATAGTAGGAGCAGGGATGGGAAATCGGCAGGCATGACAACTAGGTTGTACGTTCCCTTGTTTCTGTGTTTGGAGATTAAATTGCAGAGAACAGCTTCCTGATTCCACAAGTGTCATATATAGCCTTGTCAAACAGATTTGATCATATGTACACGATGTCTGTCTTAGCCTTCCCTGAATTTCTGATGGAATTCCATGTGAGAGAGACTGGAGTTCACTTGCTATCTCAACTCTCAAGTTCCTTGATTTTAAGCGTTCACTCCACTTTCTTGCACATTTTTTCATTTATTATGTCAAGTTCCTTGATTTTAGTTGTGCATAGTTTCAATTGAGGTATTATACCTGGTGAAGGGAGTCGACTCATTTTTTCTTTAGAAACAAAAAGCGCAATGCAAGAATTGATCCATTTATAATTTGGAAACGTTAATACTTTTCTTGCATCTGCATTAGCATAGCAAGTTGCTTATTCTCTATTCGTTCCTCCCACACCGCCAAACTGATAGGGGTGGCACGATATGATGAAGTTTTTTTCTTAAGAAATGCTTGTACTTTGATTGCTGATTTTCAGGAATGTGTCAAGTTGGACTGCAGTGGTAAAGAGTCCGCAGACTCCACACTCACGTCACAAAGTAACCCTTTTAGAAGGGAACTTGCACTTACGTTATTTCTTCCAAGCATTAGAAGTTGAAGGTACAAGGTTGTTCCTATCTAAGATACTCAAGAAGAGAAGTACGCAAGTGTGATGTCGGAAGGTACAATGGCAGTTGTCAAGCCAGAGGTATGTTAATAATTCTTAGGGGAATCTTTTTTCTTTCTTTTGTACATTCTCTACCAACTCTGTAGATGGAGATTTACACTCAGTCATAGCTCCAAATAAACCAGATATGTACGTTACGATACCAACTCTTCTTGTTCCACTGCTGTGAAGCCATGTTTTCACTCCATTAAAACTAGGGGTTTCACTGGAAAACAGATGCTTAATACTGGTGGATTCAGGTCCTAACCATGAGTTTGTAGCCTTCCAATGTATGAGATTTTGTTGCACTTACCATTGAGGCGCTATCATTTAGTAGTCTACTATTATCACACAAGCATTAGTTGTCCAAACTATTACTATTAGATCCTCTCTTTGTAGACCAACTTGGGAGTGGTGATGGTCTCCCCAAATTATGCTTGTATGTAACAATAGTACCTTAAAGGTTTACATCATTACATTCATGGTCTCTATTTAATTTGAAATGTTCTTTTATGTTACGTAGATGAAGTCTTACATCTGGGTCCAAACCGCTGATGGTTTGATCCAACAAGTGGAGGAAGAGGTTGCTATGTTTTGCCCCATGATATGTCGAGAAGTACTTCAAATGGGCATGGGATCTTCCAAAAACTATGCTGTTGCTCTTCCTCAACGTGTCAATCCAGCTATCTTGGGCTTAATACTTGACTACTGTCGGTTTCATCAAGTATCAGGCCGCTCTAATAAGGTATGATACAGAACATTGGCAAGTTCTTCAAGAAGAATGGTGAAACTTTTGTTGCTCATGATTATGATGTACTAGGAACGATAATTTGAATTAAAAATGGAAAGCTATGTGCAGTATTTCACAGATTTCTGAAGTGCTTTTCTGAAGCATCTCTCTCTCTCTCTCTCTCTCTCTCTCTCTACTTGATTACTGGGTGTAGAATATCATTCTGAATAGCTTTGACTTTCTTTGATTTTGTTGTTATAATTCCATATTTTGCATCTAGGAGCGGAAAACTTTTGATGAGAAGTTTGTTCGGCTAGATACGAAAAAGTTATGTGAGTTGACGTCTGCTGCTGACAGTCTCCAGTTGCGACCTTTGGTTGACCTCACAAGTCGTGCACTTGCTAGGATGATCGAAGGGAAAACTCCAGAGGAAATACGTGAAACATTTAATTTACCAGACGATCTTACAGAGGTATTTTTTTCCAAATGAACCCAATAAGTTTGTAGCTTTGTTTGTTCCATAATTTCTCATGATTTGTGTTATTTCAGGAGGAGAAGTTGGAGCCTTTGAGAAACATTACTGATGATCCTCGAATCAGGCTTTTGAATCGTTTATATGCTAGAAAGAGGAGAGAATTAAGAGAGAAGGAGCAATTAAAGGTGTTTACTTTCATTTATCTTCTTTGGCACCTTGTCATTGCAATTAAAGATGTTTATATTCATTTGTCTTGGTTGTATCCCTTGCCGTTGCCATGCTGTGAATCTAGTGCTAATTACTGCTCTATGCTTCGTATAGATATGAATTGCCCACAAATTGATTAATTATAATGATATGCTATTGAAACTTCACTACCTATACATGTATGCACTTATTGCAAATATGTCTGTCTTGTGATGCAGAATGTTGAAGTAGAGGAAGAGCATGGTGACGAACGCTCAGTGGATGATCTGTTGTCGTTTATAAATGGTGGAAATGGAGGTGTGTTTGGACATTGTTTCTACTCCGTACTTTTTTGATGATTGCCGGCTTCATTCTCTTTATATGGTACAATGTCCACAACAAATTAGGAAACTTTTTCATTTTAATAGAAAAAATGAAGCTGAGAGGACTTAGAGGCCTCTTACGGAAGTGTGAATAATAGCCAATAGGAATAGTTGAAGGGTGTGTGCTTTTAGCCTCTGTTTCTGGTGCTGGTTTCGAGAGCTATTGTGGATACGTTTTATGTTGAAATATTGTAATTCAATTCTTCATTGTGTATGTGTGATGACTGATGGTTGAGTTGAGGGTTTCTTAGCTGTATTTATAAGGTTTTGCAGCAATCCAGCTTATGTTGTTTTCAAACTATTGTATGGATCATCCATAATTGTCGCACTCTGTGTATAGGCATACATGAGCTATTTCTTGTCAGGTGTGGTGCAAATAATTCCAATTTGCTTATACTTACTATCTGCTTGGTGAAATTGCTAGATTTCTGGTCTTTAAAAACTGTAATTTGATTCTAATTTACTCGGCTTGGCGAATATTTATGAGAGGTATTCTTCTTTACAGATTCGAAAGGAGTTAAAGGTACTAAGACCAAGAAAAAGAGCCGGGGGAGAAAAGATCAACTGAGGGGGTGTTCGTCGATCAATGTAAATGGAAAACATAAGAAGGTTATCACCACTGTAGGAATTAGTTCTCTCCATTTTGGAAAGACAGTAATAGTTTGTTCATTGTTGATTTGCTGGTGTCTTTCAATGCTAGTGGAATTTTATGGTATATTCTAAAGTCCAGAATGATATGGCCAATGTGACCACTCCATATAAAACCTGAAAATTGCAGGATTCTGCGGTGGGCACCTTTTCACCTAAGCTCGAGCTTGATGATGGTGATATTGATGATGAATTAGATCCTGCCATGAAGGAAGAACTTGACAGGTTTGAAGGTCATACAAACTCCACCATAATGTGTGCTGGAGGAAACTCTCTCTCTCTCTCTCTCTCTCTCTCTCTCTCTCTCTCAATGAAGGGAAAACCCAAAGTCAAAACACTCCTCTTCTTTGGTTAATTTGTGTCACTGCCTCTTCTCATATGGATTTGGGTTCATTTTGATCGCATGTCTCTTTATATACCCATGTAACTGTAGGGAGGTGGAGGATTTTGCTAGGAGATTGAACTGTGTTTGGCCTGAAAGAGTGCAGAAAATTCTAACTTCGGGACAAGAGTCCAGGAGGCGTTTACCAATTCCTATTACTGGCACTGGTTCTTTGAAGAGATATACAGGTTTGCTGTTACAGTTTAAAATCCAGAAAGTCTGAGCATCCCGACGGGAATTCCCGACGCCGCGCCGGGGCCACTCCGGCCACCGGACGGATAATCGGATCCGACCAAAAATTCTAAAAAAAAAACCGAGTGGGCTTACGCGAGAATAAATGGCATCCGATGTGTGTGGGTTAGCCGATCCAAACACTTCATGTTTTTGTATACAAATGTATTTTTCTGTATACAAATGTTTACAAAAAAATGGAGTGTTTGGATCGGCCACCTACACACATCGGATGCCATTTATTTTTGCATTGGCCCACTCGGTTTTTTTTTTTTTTGAATTTTTGGACAGATCCGATCAGCCTTCCGGTGGCCGGAATGGCCCCAAAGCGGCGTCGGGAATTTGGTCGGGAACTGTAGTCTGACTCTTTAAAATCAAAGCATAAATTGCCCCTTGTTTAGTAGATTGCCATATCTACTCAGAAAATTAGAAAAAATGATTTGCTTTTGCCCTCAATACATGTTGCTTATGCTTGAATTTCTTCTCTGATTTCGACCTTAGCCAAGTTTTTGTTGCTTGACATGCGAAAGGGGACCATTCTATTTCGTAACCTGGATGATGTACAAGCTTATTTGCGATATAAGCAAAATCCATCATTTTCTTGTTTCTGAAGAAGTTTAATTTCTCAAACAGGTTTGGACCAGCGACAATGATCCAGTGGAAATGACTGATTTCTCACAACCTATACAGCTTGAGTAGAGCTTTGGACAATGTGCTAGAAGCGATGGGTTGCTGTCAGAACGTTGGAAGAATGGCAAATATTTTCTCCGTGGTGGTGTTTGCCCGGAATGTACAATTTCTCCTTTTGGCAACCTTCATTTTGAGGCTTAAAGAGGAAAAAAGAGAGGAGAGAGATGTAAACCCCTCGCAGTGATTTGAACTTTTAGCCCTCAACAGTGTCAGCTCTAGTTTCCTTGGAACATTTTTTCACAATTCCTTCCATTCTCGTATGAGTCAATTTCCATTTTTTCATATCGTTTGCGACAGCCACGCCTGTGAGGGACAACGAGGAATGAGTAACGATGATAATTGTAATTACGTATCTTTTACCTTGGACTTTGTCTCGACAACACCATGGCGGTCTGAGGACCTTGTTGCTTCTAAATCTCTTCGTGTTTGAGGAATGTAATACATGCAAGGCATTTGCGAAGTGGTTCATGCAATCCTGCACTCAGCCTTTTTGGCCGAATACGCTTCTTCACCGTGCAAACATTCCATGTAAAAAGAGGTCAAAAAGTGTCCATTACAGGAAATGTATAGACTTAAACCAAGACGTAATAGTATGAAAGCCAGATCACAAAGACCAAAGCTGAAGCAAACACTCTTTGCTCAGCCTTTAAGCTAACAGTTACCCAATATCGCCACATAATTAGTCCCATATCCTGATTCATATCTTGTCGTTAACCGTGTAACCAGAATAGTATGTCTTAAAAGCTTTAGGAAGATAAACAGGCACCAAAAACCCAAAAAGATTGAAGCACCACAAAGCCATATTAGCTACGGCAAGCCATCTTCCAACGTACAATCTCCTACTCCCACTCCGGCTCTGCAATTCATCCGCCTTTGAAATCTCAGCCCTCATCCAATCCACAATGGTGAAAATCCTCCTGGAATTGTAAAAAACCGGCATGAAAACTCGGATCGGTAACGAAAACTTATCGGAGGCGGACACTCCTTCCATGAAGACTTGACTGGATAACAGAAAAAGATGTGGAGCTGCTGCTTTGATACCCTCTTTATCATTATCATAGATTCCTTCAATAATGTATGCTATAGGAAGAACGAGTCCGATAAGGGCTGCTATGAGTATGTAATTACTCAGAACCTTGTTGTTCCGGCCAAAGACTCGGGACTCCATAGATGGAGAGAGCCGTGGGAAGGCAACTCTTGAGAGGAAGTACATGTAGATAAGAGAAAAGACTACGAAGGCGAAGTCCTCAACACCCACCATGCCGGCGGCAGCAAGGAGAGCAGCAGTGGCGGCAGCGGTGAGCTGCCGGAAAGTGAAAGGTCTGCCTCCACTCAAAGGGCTACGGTGTTTACTCGAGGAGGGAGTCTGGAGGTCTTGTTCATGTTGTTTCTCTTTTGGGTCACTTGTGCGACTGCCTCGACCAACCACACCAGTCATCCCTATAACTAAGCAGTGAATGGTATTGAGTTATGAGGGGATAAGAATAAGTGGAGAGAGATTCAGAGGAAAGAAAATGGGGAGGATTCAAGGGTAGCAGACTAGAAGTGAGAGCAAAAGAGAGTAGGGAGAAGATGAGAGAGAGAAGGGAGTGGGGAGAAGAGGATGAGAGAGAGATTGTGGTAAGAGCAACGGACACGTGGTTTGTACTCAACTTCCAATAGCATATTCTTCTGGAATATGGTACAGCAAAATATGTGACCGGAAAATAATCAAAAGAAAAGGAAATACAGGAACCATTCACAATTTAGTCAATTTATAATACAAATTTAAGTAAACCAGCTTGAACTCTTTCACGACGTAATTTCATTAAATTTTCTCCTTTTCCTTCCTCTTTAAAAAAAAAAACTGCGAACAGAACATTGTCTGTTTCTGATTGTTTCCTCAAAAAGATAAATCTACCGACAAAATAAGAAAAATCTCAATCGACGAAATAGAGATTTAATAAATACCCAAAACACCGGGCACACTTGGAACTCTAAAATGACACTGAAAAAACGATTTATTACAGAAATCTAGACAATGTGACAAAACCTCCCTAACCAAAATGCTATAACAGCAGATTATAAGAATAAATGAAAGGACAGAAAACTGTAAAACTTTTTTTTCCCGGGCAAAACCTTTCTTCAATATCTGAAACAGAAGACCACTAGAAAAACTGGAACCCTCTGCTAAGAATGTAATGGCGATGGAGCCGAGTGAAACTGCACATCAGGCATAACAGAACAAATCCAATACCTTTTTCACTTTCCTCAGGTAACGGCTCTCTGTTTCGGGATGTACTTAATCGTTACGCACTTTTCAGGCTTTATTCTGAACTTGGCTTTAACTGCATCGGTTGCTCTAGACTCAAAGGGGCCCACATTAGCCAGCACATTCTCCGCATTACCAAGAATGCTTCGTCTGTGATCTGATGATGTTTTTACTACTTCACCATCATTTCCAGTGTCGGGGCACCCAGGAGGTTCGGATTCTGCGGATAGAACAAGTTTCACATGGTCTGCTGCAATAGCCTCCTTCCATCCTGGAAAAAAAAACACAGCCAATCAGATAACCACTAAGACTATCATCAATGGACATGCAAATGCGCTGCCAATGCCAAAATATCACCATTCTCCATCTCTTTGTTGCAACTGCAAAATTTTAGCAATGCTAAACCATGTGCCACGTAAAAAAGGTTTGGCAATGCCACATTTTGTTCCTCTCACCCTCTTGATGGGCCCACAAATGCTATTTGAATTAGATACTACTAGTTGATAAAGAAAATTGAAGGAATGGAATTTCTAGCAATGGAAGGTAGCAAAATTTTGGCATTCTGATTACTTTAGTGCCAAAATTTGGCTCGGACATGTCATTTTAACCATTGTGCTTCGGAGATCCTCTAAATGGGCAACGAGCCATTGTCAAGTTATAAGCATAGTGGAGAAGGAAAAGAATTTCTAGCAATTGAAGGTAGCCAAATTTTAGCATTTGGGGTACTACAGTGCCAAAGTTAGGCTCTGACATGTCATTTTAGCCATTGTGCATTGGAAATCTTCTAATGAACCACAAGCAAAGCAGAGAGGGACTGAAATGATAGAACTATAATCTTACTCTGAGCAAGAAAAGCTTTTGCAGCATTGCTGGAGAACAGTGAGCCTTCTGAGTGAGCACTTCCATCCACCAGCGGGTGAGAATCAGCCCCATTCTCACCCGAAGCACAAGACCTTAGACAAGTTTCACTTGGCACCATTCGGTCATTGCACTTTCCTCCTGCTATTACGTCCTCTTTAGATTCTGCAAAGCCATTTTGGACTGGCATTGGACCTCTGGCTTCGTGCCGGCTCACTGGCCTCCAAAGCTTAACCGTGGATTGGGTACCACCTTGGACAGAATCGGTTTTCGTGGGTTTTGAAATTGCATGCTCTTGCGCTTCAATCTGATCATCACCCTGCTGCTGGGCAGTACAGTTACCAAGAGTGACTGATATAGAACCAATCATCACCTCACTGTTCTTATGTTGATCCGTCTGGGCTACATCCTCTGTCAATAATATGGATCTCAAGTTCTTTCCCTCATTTTCTGTTTTTGGTTTCCTGGTCCAAACTTTGTTGCCACTGACAATTGGAGCAGCCCTTGGATCCCCTGGGGTAGCATGCTTCTGCATATGTTCAAGTTTCAATACTTGAGGATTCTGAGTTGAATAAAAGCCATTGCGTCCAAACCTTTGTGATTTTGGCATCTGCCATTTAGAACGCCGACCATTTCCATGTGCTGTTCGGCGTTCAGCATTTGGAAAGGTGCCTGAATCCGAGTGTTCGTGGCTGAATCCAAATTGAGCTTCAGCATCTTCGTCTTCGTCTTCTTCAGCACTCCAGGTTTGGACAGGCTCAAAAGGTGAGGGAACATGTTCTGCGGTTATTTCTAGGGCGTTTGAACTGGATTCAGATTCAACTGAAGGGCTGGATATTTCTGCAGAAGATGGACTGTCCAATACATCAGCAGTGATGTCCTTCAGATCTACCTTCTCCCCATTTGCTTGCTCTTTCACTTTCTGTTCCTTCTGCCTGAGCTTTCTCAGTCTTTTCCTTTCCAACAGCTCAGCTTGCCTATAAAATTTTACAAATAAAAGGTTAAAGGTTGACTAATGGGGTCTACAAATTAGCCAATTCATAACACATAAATCAAAATTGCAAAACATGCCTATTTCACTCCCAAGTCATATTGGCACGCACAGTATACGGTTTTTCAATTCATGTAAACCTTTTGCTTTAACTTGGGGAAAAACATTTTTTTATTTTTCCTACCTCCAATATTGCCTGTTGTTTTGAACATGGGGGGTGGGGTTCAACATGAAGTAAAACAACCTATCTGAAGTAGAACTTCCTCTTGATCAAAAAAAAAAACAAAAGTAGAACTTCCTCGCGTTTATGGAATACCTAAACTACATAAAGCTTAAAAGGATGATAAACAGAGATTTGTCACACATTAATTTCCAGATAAGGAGTTGTAGGTTCTGCAAGAAATCATAACGACCAGACAAGGGTGGACGGACCCCTAACAGAAATGTAACAAGCCCATATCCATATGCATTGATGTTTTGCTGTTTCAAAACATACAATACCGGCATCAAGTGAGAAATAAGAGTATCAAATAACTAATGTTGTCTTCACTTTGTTAAGGAGCATTGATCTATGATGGAATAAAACAGATTATATGCCCAAATGCAGGTCAAGCTTCACTTCCAATACACCTGTTTTTCAGACGAATAAATGGTATGCCTGTATCGATGTCGGGATTTACCTTTTCTGAGCAGCTTCTTCCTCTTCCACAAGCAACTTCTGACATCTCAAAGCTTCAGCATCCTTGTCAGCCACCCATGCTTTGACCTGAGCATCAGATAAAACTACAATGGTGAGCCAGGCAAAAATGAAGATGAAGAAAAACCCATATGACGACATTCGTAAGTAATTTAATAATACTACCCATCTATGTGCGTGCTCACATAACATCAAAACAAAACGTGCAGCAGCAAGCAACTGTATACACCTCTGTTGCTGTGTGACAGAAGCATTATCTATTAAGTCCTTATGGGTGTGTGTCTGTGTTGAGTAAATGAATATATAGATGGAGGCAGCGAAACAGAATACATGGAAGTAGAGGGCCACTGCCGCCACACACACTTATTAATTTTACACATGCAAACAGCAAATAATGTTTCACAAAAGTTATACCAGTTTCTGTTCAACGAGAAAGCTGGTGCAAGCAATTAAGTTCTTCATCTCCAGTCCAATTTTCCCAGCTTCCCCATCAAACACATATTTCTGCATTGATTCAGCTGTGCCAGCACATAAGAATGTCCTCTCACTTGCATCATCAAGGATACTAAATAGTTCATGGGACGATACTGGAAGCCTGGAAGGTCTTGATTGGATGATATCCTGTAAATAGTGCATCCTTGTAGTCATTCAAATAGGGTAAATCCACAAACAATAAAAGAAACGACTTTAGGAAAAGCAAACATAAAGACAGAAGCTGTTTTGAAGACAACCATCCGAGCCTTACCAGAAGTGCAGACCCAGCCTTCAAATATAATTGTGGGAGAGTACAAAATCCTGGTTTACGGATAAGTGTTGTCAATGACTTTATGATTGAAGACCCAGGAACTTCCTAAAAGGTACAGGAAGAGAGAAAGAGTGATTCAGAAAAAACGGGGGGAAATGGATAATTAGCCCTAAGAACTTTGCCAAGTAGAGGTTAGAGACAAGGTGCACACTAGAAAGGAATCCTCTCACACACTTGCGTGCATGACGAATAGTTACCAAAACACAAATGTGCTTCATAGTCTCAAAGCGACCTCTTTCATTCTCAATTAATGAATTCACAGTAGAGAAGTAATGTGTACCTCTCCTAGATGAAAATCATAAGAAAAAGAATCTACTAGGATAAGGGAATTCGTCGAATCAAATTAGCATGTAACTCAAACAAGTGAGAGAGATTTAAGGCCCCTACTCAGCTCTATGTAACAAACGGAATAGTCATTGGTTGCAAGGACAAGCCAACACCTTAGCTTGATATATTTCCAGCAAGTTGCAAGCTAGAAGGACATATCTTTGTAACTCAAAAAAGGGTTGCAATCAGATGAATACAGAGAGAAAGATAAAGGACCCTGTTAGTACCTCCAAAGTCACATCCTTAAACGACACGACCTCCTTGACCTCGTCCAACGATAGCTGTATAGAACCAAAAATATGAGCACCACATTTATAGGGGAAAGAAATCGCAACTGGAAAAATATTTACCTTATCCCAAAAAGCTCCCAATAAATCCCTACTTTTATGAGACTCCTGTAAAATGAAAATTACCTCAGCCAAGGAAGATGGAGAAATACCATCCAATAAAGTTCAACAAAAACAGGGAAATGGCAATTGCGCAGCACAATGGATACCTAACCGAATTTCAACATGGAGAAATAAGAAACTGGGTGCACTTATTTTATATATGGAACACATGCAGCAAAATTTAAGTACATAATGTCAACAACATCCAAAAATTAGGTCTCATAGAAAAAAGAAAACCTTATCAACATTCAAAGAACGGCGGTGCACACGAATGTGTCTCCGGTAGTTGATTGGGGAACAAAATTCTCGGGAACACTTGTCACACTTCTGCATCTGAATCTTCAATGGAGACAGCAAGGGCCATCCAGGAAGATCTGCTGAAAAATACAGGATGTGAATCAGAATAATTAGATTCAACATCAAGCCCGGCCTACTGCAAACCAAAACCCTATATATATTCCCAAATATGAGCTTACATATTTGACACACCCGTTCCAGGCTTGCCAGTGGCTTTAGCAGCCACGTAAGCCAGCCTAACCGGATTACAGTGAGTGCATATGTTCAAAAGTGTTCTTTATTCCCTCTGCAGGGTCATCCACTTCTCATACAAACAATAATTCTTAACCCCCATTAATCATGTACATGACTGGAGACCCCTCCACTTCACTCTAAGGGATGCAGGATGCTCCCTCCCTTATATGGTGTAAATTAAACTGTGGACCACACGAAAATTTGCCGGTACCTTGCTGATCCAAGGCATGAAGTAACTGAATCCACTGCACTGGATTGTCCCCTGTCCTTGAGAAAGAAAGAAAGGGCTCTTTGCCTACTGCTTGTCTGACATATGTGTCTAGGGAATCATTCCCCTCCTCTGATTTCATTGCATCAGGAGTGCTACTGCCCTTTAGTTTTGCAACTGGCATCTAGACTTTGGGGCTAGCTTCTAAAATGAAACTGCAAAAAGAAAAAAATGAAAACAAATGAGAAAAGACATAAAGGTTACCATGAGTGCAAAACATGATTAACAGAGCCTACGAAATCAACAAACAGAACTTCCGGGAAAACAATGCTACTTAAGAATAAGATAGCCTGCAAAAGAGGTCCAGGCTCCATTCAATTCTCCAAGAAAAGAAAAGCATAGCACTCTATTTCCATGTCAGTTTATTTACAAAAATGACGCCACAGACGACATTCTATTGACTTCGGTCACAAGAACTGAATGTTACGGAAACTGAAACGAAAAACTACAACTTCAATTTGCTAGCCATAAACAGTTAAGGCAATGAGGTAATGCGGCAAGGATAACCAATAATTCAAAAGATACTTAGTGGCTAGATAAGGACAAACAGAGTTTAGATAAATATTATGATACAAACAGAGGCAAGGACAGTATATGGCAAATATAATTACTCCAACGATTGCACTATCATTTTTTGATTGGCCGGTATTGACACCATAAAAATGAGGTATGATCCCAGTCCATGAGGCAGTTGCATGGAATAACTTTTCCTTCAGCACACCACTGCACTTTCCCCTCCCTCTCTCTAAGAACTCAAAATCATAGTTACCTTGTCATGATCGGACAGCGGATGATCATTGTATTATAAGATGTTCTTCGAAACCAAGATCTTGCTGTGAAGTAGTCTGTAGATGATTATTGACACCATAAATTGGACAGCAACTCTAATTTTTTGTTTCTGAAGTAGATAAGTATTTGTTTATCACTGTAAAGCTACTTTTGCCACAGGACAGTTTGAATTTAAATTTGCCATTGACCCTATCTACATTAAGAGTATAAAACATAGCAAAATGTCTAGGCATGCAAACAAAGCAACATCCTCGGCCGTCCAATCATATTTTCATGGCAAGATTGCAGCTGTCAGATCATTCCTTTTAACCGATGCAGAGAATATTTGTTTATCACGTTTAAATGTAGCCTTTTATGATCAACTAGGAAAACATTTCAAAATGGTAACCGATGCCATGTATACATTGCATTTATCGGGTAGAGCGGGTAGATTATTTACTTTGAGACTAAAACGTTCCGACATGCCTTTAGGCATGGGAATCCGCTAGTACACAGTAATTCCTAGAGCAGCCACTGACTACAAGCAAGTCGAATATAATTAGCCCCAACACCAGATATTGATATAGCCCGTCACATTACAGTCCTTTGCAAAAACTCCTCCTCGGCAGGCCACCTCCCAGCACTACCCGGGAAAAGAACAGGGAAAGAAGAAACTAGAGCAACATAACCAAATCCCACATACTCAACGCTAATTACTAGTTTTCCGTAACTTACTGAGACACAACCTTTTGTTTTCAGCCCCCATACCAACGCTGCCAATATTTTGTGCCCTAATGATATTGCTATCATCCACCATATGTTCATTACCTTCTAGTGCTTCCCTATGCATATACACATACATGTACACCGACATAAACGAATTATAATTTGGTAACCCTGTACAAGTGAGCTCTGAACATAGAAATAAACCTAAAGCAACAACAATTACGTGAATTCAATACACCAGTTGAGCATAGCCAGAGACGAGCTTGAAATAAATTCCCAGTGCACGAATTGCCAAACCGAACTCCCGAATCTACACCCAAACAACATACAGATCCAATTTTGCTTGACTAAACAAAGAAGAAGGAAAAAGGCAAGTGCAAAAGAAAAAAAACACCACATTGAACTGCACTTTACACGATAGATTGATGCAATAAAAATTATGGGTGATCAAATCAACATTCCATACCCCTTGCGCAGAGTAAATATAAGTTACTAAGTTTAACAAATAATCAATCAGTGAAGGGTGCCCATAACATTACAAAATCGTGTAAAATCAATTTAAGAAACAATCAAAGTAAGAAAGAAGCAAACACTAAGCAGATCAAAAAAGAAAACCAGAGTGAGAAACCGGATCAAATTTAAAAACCAAACAACCATCGCGAAACGAAAATGACGGGAGTTAGGTAGCGTCGCTCTGCTAGGGTTCAAGGTCACGTGATCTGTGATCGGCACGTGACCCGACTCAGCATGGAAAGATAAGAGAGAGGAATCAACGTACCGGTGCGGGGGAGGGTTCGGGAGATCGCCGGCGATCGGAGAGATTCGCAGTCGCCACGAGAGAAGTAATGGAACATGTATCGTGCGCGTGTGTGTGTGCATCTATATATAGCTCGTAATATACGAGGAGCGGTCGGCGAGGAAGGAAGAGAGAGAGAGACAGAGAGGAGAGTGAGGGAAAAATATAAAGAATTTATAAAGGCAGAACGCAGAAGGAAAATTCGGGACCAGCAGCAGGGCTGTATCGTGAGGGACACGCACTGACAAACGGGCCGTTTTGGTCCAGTGGCAGCGGTCCAGCCCAAGGCCTTTTTTTGTTTCTGTAAGTATATCCAAGCCCAAACGACAAGCTTGTCTCGTTAATGTGATATGAAATGTTCGTTTTGTCGAGTTTGTTGCTCATGTTAAATTTTGAGATTAATCGGATGTCGATGTCGATATCGATACGATTTTGTAATCGTTTTCCTTGAGGTAGAGTAATGCCTTAATGGTCAATTTGCCTTGTAATTGAAAAGCATATGGTTTTTGTTTCTATAAGTATATATATCCAAGCCCAAACGATAAGTTTACCTCATTAATGTGATATGAAATGTTCGTTTTGTTGGGTTCGTCGAGTTTGTTGCTCATGTTAAAATTTGAGATTAATCGGATGTCGATATCGATATGATTTTGTAATCGTTTTCGTTGAGGGAGAGTAATGCCTTAATGGTCGATTTGCCTTGTAATTGAAAAGCATATGGTATATAGACTTCCGTATTGTTGAATAAAAAAAAATAGACTTTCGTACATTCTGAATAGGACTTCAGGTACATTCCAATTATGATATGAATTTAGGCCCATTTTGCTAATGTTCTAATTTTTTAAGTAGTTATTTTATTTGAGTTAATGAAACACACCCTTAATGGCAAAGTGAAATTTATCTAGAAGATTAGCAATAATTAAAGTGATATACATCGAAGTACAATTTCATTAAAACTAGAGGAGTGCAAATTTTTCCATATTTTTTGGAATCCGGGATGGGTTCCACGTGAATGTAATGTAATTATGGCTTTCTTCCAATTATCAGCAAATCTCATGGCCATGCCAAGTGAACCCTTAACCATATTTCCATTGCCTATAATCAAAAACAAGAAGAACATGACCAAACTTTCGGCAACATCAACTACATGACCCCCAACCCACTTCAACGGGTGTCCAATTTTCTCTTTCTCGTCTTCGTTTTCGTTTTATTTACGTCGGGTTAATTAGTACTTATTAGTCTTGGCAGTAATCAAGAACCCAAGTTTTTTGGTAATCAAGAACAAAAATATTATTGCTCTTGGAAAATGATGGAAAATCTTCGTAGATACCCTTTCTTCTTTAGAGGGTACTGCAACTGGTATGCTCCACAATAAATTCTCTCATAAATTTTCGATTCGGTCTTTTATATCACCTTGCGTTTCCGATTTCGTGCCGCATTTTAGACTTTCACGTTTCCGCTTCCTGCTGTGTCATTTCCTGCTTCTGTTTTGAGTATTGCCAGTTATGATCCATAGCTGAATAAATATGCATGTGGAATTCAATTTTGACTTGATTTTCCTTCATATTGACAAAACCAATAACCAAACATATCATTAGTTCAAGGGTCCAAGTTGAACCCGGATCCATGAAGTAACTCACTCATTTGAATTGGTTAGGGCAGTAAACATCATGTACATCGACCCGAGGTTCTTTTAAAATTTTTGATATTCAACCGACTCGTATGGTGGATTCACCATTTTGTGCATGAAATAGTGTAATCTATATCAGCTATCGCCATGTAGAGCTAGACAAATGAAAAAAGTGTTAGGACTGTTGCTGCCACTCCTGAATTGCATAGGAAAGGGCGTAATTGGGGATCAGGTCGCAGTGGTCCAGCTTAAGGTTTGTCATCGGCGAAGTTACGTGGCCGCTATTCAACCAGCCATTTATTGCGTCTGCTTCGTACGTAAAACCATCTGCTGCTATCTGTGGATCTGTCATGACTTCCTGGATAAAGAAATACAACAGCAAAGATATATATAAGAGGCAGAAATAGGTGAAGCCCAGGTCCTACTTGTACCAGTGGATTCAGTTGTCATGGCCACACACTGTAAGTTTCCTGTTCTACGTTTCAACGCATAAATCACTATGATTCTGTTCTCCTAAGCTGTTTTTGGTTGTTGGATTTGTAGAGTGCTTAAAGAGGAAATTTTAACTTACAGAAATATTCTTCGCTACATTAAAAACAACATCCAAACACAGCCTCAAACTCTGGGCATTATTCCCACTGGCCAGCCACAACCCAGTGAAAACTGAAAAAGTATGAGAGCAGTGATCTCATCCTTTTAAAGCGAAAGGAGGAATCATGGGAAGAGCATCAGTTGCATCATTGACCACACTTACATCTGGTCAAGGGTACAATAATTTGCTATGATTCTGTTCTCTTAAGCTGAGTATGGATGTTGGTTTTGTGTACTGAAATATGAAGGGGTTTTGTAGACCTAATTTTTCTTTCTTCTCTATATTTTTCTTTTCCTCTATGACTCCCTCCACAAGTTCGACATCCAAACACAGGCTCAACGTCTTCAGCATTTGCATTGCCAAAGACGACCCCGTAGAAAAGGTGTGAGAGCAATATAAGACATGTATGTGCAAATTCTAGTCAAACACGCAACAGTCTGCAATCGGTGAAACAGAAAAAAGTGATGACGGTATAAATTGAAAAATAGCATTCATATTTTGAACGATAATTACCTGTAAAATGGGACAGACAAAATGAGAGGGAATTCGGCCAGGTCCCTTGGAGTCTAACTTTGATGTACATGATTCCTTCATCAACTCAATCACACTCCATACTTGTGACACAAGGTCTGGCCGATCGTCCCGCTTGTTCACACAACACCTCAACGCCAAATGAGCCAAGGTTTTTGCTTCCTCAAGCGGCCACTCCCCAGCTCCAAGGTCCAGCAATGCACTAAAGTTCTCCCTTTTTAGTGCGCATTTCACATCTTTCACCATCCCCAAGGCTGGTCTTCCAGTCAAAAGCTGTAACAGTACGATTCCAAATGAGTACACATCAGATTCTGCAGTAAGTTCTCCAGTCTCCAGAAAATCAGGATCCATGTACACGGAGGACTCCGGGTCAGTGGGGTTCACGTTTTGAGGGGCAAAACGATAGACCCACAGGTCACTGAGTTTGCTGACAAAGTTTGCATCAAGAAGGATACTTTTCGGTTTTACATTCCCGTGGACGATGCTAGGCCTACTAGAGTGGAGGAAGATGAGGACAGAACATATCTCACTGGCAATTTTTGTTCGAGTTTGCCATGTTAGTGGGGGAGTTTTGCCATTGCGGATGAGGTGATCTTCAAGGCTGCCTTTTTCTAGGTACTCATAAATAAGTGACCTCGACTCTGGGCAGGTACCAATCAAGGTCACAAGGTTTGGATGCCTCACCCTGCCTAGAGTCCATGCCTGTATTAAAACAACAGAGGCGAAGTGAATTAAAGTTGTACCTTTTGAAGGAAAACACAAGGATTTTTGTTGCATTATTGCACAAATTACGTCAGAACACAACAATGCACTGTTGAATCAGAGGTACTATGACATCAAGCAGATTTCATACCCAAGCCTAAAAACCGTAAGAGTTGGATAGGTTTAGATGCCATCAAACTATCCAGTTAGAGTAAACATTAGATTTTACAGAAATCATTCTCTTACACTAGTATGTTTAATCTACTGCACTAGGCTTCAGATTATGTTGCGAAGTCTAAATAATATAGGTGACTCCGACCTCTAAATGCTTGCAGTACCATATGGAAAAAAAGGAGTAAAGAACGAAGAAAACGATCATCCTCAATCCTACTATGACATTAACCCACAGTTCATAAAAAGATATGGTTTCCTTTTCTTGCATGATGATCATGCAGACAATATAATGAAGACATCCACAGGAATATTTGTTGTGTTTACCTCATGTTCAAATTCCACATGGCCTTGACAGCCATGGGACGGCAGCATTTTAATAGCAACTTTAAGATGACGAAGAATCCCCTTATAAACACTCCCATATCTCCCATCCCCAATCTTCCAGGATGGGTCGAAATCCCGCGTCGCCTCATTAATCTCCCAGAAGGAGAAAGCGGAAAACTGTAGCTTGGATAGGTCTGCAGCATCCCTTTTCACCAATCTCCTTAGTCCATTAATTTCTCCTTTTACTTGGTCATGCTCGATCAGTAGCTTATCCCGTTTTTCCTTGAATGTCATCAAGAGGTTTACAGCCTGAACAATCTTCTCATCTAACTCATCCTCGACAGAATGAGATTCCATGAGTTGGCTCTCTAGAACTTGTTTTTGGTCATGGACCATCTGGAGTTCTTTTGTGTATTGATCATGCAGATTCTTCATACTTTCTAAATCCTGTTTTTGTCTGGCCAGGACTTCCTCCATTTCTATTCTTTCCTTTCTCTCTTTCATGCACAAACTTTCTAGATCTTCAGCCTGTAACAAGGCACTTGCGTAGTAAGATGTCACTATTTAGAGCATCTGTTACACGGTTCATGCTCTCAAATTAAATTAGTCATATTTTATTTGCGAAATCTATGTGTATTTACATATGACTATAAAAAGTGTGGCGTACTTTAGTTGCAGAAAAGGGATCAAATGATGTGCAACTCAAAATTGAATCTTAACCATACTGGTATAGCTTTTAATTGGAGCCTTCAGAGATTTCAAGGACTAGTTTTTTACCTTGCGTAAAGCCTCCATGGCATCTTCTTCGGCTTTCCACCGTCTCACTGACTCTTTAAATGTTTTCTTCTTTGAATGTTCAGCATCTGTGATAGCATGTTCTTGTCTACCATGAATTTCAGAAGTAGCAAGTCCCTTGGATTTTCCTTCCTAGAGAATTCATGAAGACACAAATTAATATGAAGATCTAAAAGAGATTTAATTGAGGGAGTCCAGTCAAGTCTAAAGTTCCAATGTCCGCACACGATAATTTCCTAGATCAAGATCAGTCTCTTCAACTCATTTGTAAAGGAAAGTAGTCAACAAATGCATCTTTTTCAAATTCACAGACTCAAACCTCAGCGAGTAGAAGTATTTAGAGTTCAAATGAGACTGAAATTACTGATTTTATGCTAGAAAATGGTGTGGCGTACCAGCAAAACTACAGCTGATGGATGATCAAGATGGCCTTGGACCTTGTTTGATGAGGGTAAAGGTGATCCATGTCCTCTCCTCTCATCCATCACCAAGGGGTTTGGTTCTAAAATACCAACCACTTTGTCAGTGGACTGCACCAAAACCTGAGAAGTGAACACCTTTGACAGGCCCTCCCGTTCATCAACTTCCTCATTTGATTTTGCATGACTCCATAGTAGCTTTGTGTCAGTACTACTCGTAGAAGAAGGCAATGTCATGATGCTTTGCACAGGGGAGATAAGGTTGCCATCACTAGCTCTTCAACGGGAAAAATGGTCAGATCTAATATAATCAATTGAGATGTCCCCATTATAAACAGATTGTGACACGGAGTATTTCTTATTAAAAAAAAATCTCTGATGAGTTGTATGTTTTCTATTCTCCATGGATTTTGTCAGGTGGTGTTCCGGTTTACCCCCTTAAAAAGTAAGTACATATTTGCAATTTTCACGCTTAAAAATAATAAGCTTACTGAAATCAAAAAATATGTAATATGGATCTTGTTTGATAGATCCTACAAAAAAAATTGAAAAATTATGTTTGTAAATTCATTATTTTTAAGCTTGAAAATCTGTCCGTATTTTTTAAGTACTTATTTGAGAAAGTGGAACGGGCCTCAATGTGCTCCACTGACATAGCAGTAAATGCAAAAAATTAGTAGACACAATGCGAAGTAGCACACTGTAAAGATCACATCCTCAAAACATTGAAAATTCTGTCCTACAAAGCTTTCAAGTCTATAGGAAAGCAACCAATAAACTGGAAGATACCCGACAGAAGAAAATGATGACCAGGAAGATGTCCTGCTAATTGTAGCAAGTGTCATGTAGAATATTTGTGTAATTACTCCAAGTATCCGAAACTCAACGAAAGCCCAATGTCATTATGCACCTAACTGTATCGAAGGTCCATTTCTATGTATATGTGGTGTTCTTCCAGGTGTTTCTAATTGTCGCTAATTAAAATACACACCTACATCAAATTAGACAATTTAGGCACAATGTAACATAGCTGATTGACATTAGGCGACCAGCTTACACAAGTATTATATCGGTCAGACCACCTCACTTCGCCTGAATATATTACCAATGGCCAATTGGCTGCCATTAAACAAAACATGGATTTAAAATCATCATGACAGAGAAATTTCTGAGATGGACATCAATGCTGTGATTAACAATAAAGAGTAGGAGATGAAATTAAATACTCAACGTGTATAATGCCATATCCCAACTAATTGAGGTCAACCGCAAGAATCCCTTTCTACCCTTATCTCTCACTAGGCCAAGCAAAAGAATATAGGAATACTAGAGCTGCAAAAAATTATGTGTGCGCATTTGTGCCAATGCATGAATACTTAATGATAAGTGCCGAAATATTGATATTTTGGCCCTCTAAACTACACTAGTTAGCCATTTATATATGTTGCTTGATATTAATATTGCTTTTATTTTGTTTATAGGTTGATCGAGCTCATTGTCCAAGATTTTGGATAAAAACAAAAATTTAATGATGTTCGGGATCAAAGTGCAGAGTTACTCAAAGTTCAATTGCAATTAATAATTACATAAAGTCCCATGGACCTCTTATGTAGTTAATGCTTTAAACCCTACCTAAGGAGTATATAGCTTACTGTGACTTCGGCAAAAAAAAGATCTCTCGGCCGGGAAAGTCAGTTCTTGGACGACACGATGACGCACGACATCACGGAAAAGAATCCGGCTCCCATGGCCGGCTAACTCCATTCTCTAGGGGGAAGATGAAGTCCCGTATCAAGTAACTTTGTATATGTATGGGTTTAGGCTTTAATAATCGGATCAATTGTTTAACTAGAACTCGTTTCAGTTTTATGGAATGATTTGAATTCTTTCAACATGTTTTGGTATTTATATATCGCGGTTTTCAAATACGGAGTTAAACAATGGTATTCTTTGATTGAGTTTGGGTGATTGAGATGGAATATGCTTGTAAGACGGATCGTGCCATTAGGAGCTTGACCGGGCTAGTGAGACGGTCTGTGCTATGGGATAGTCCATGCCGATTGGCAACTAAATATATTATCTTGAAAATTGCCAGAAGGGATTGCAAGCCCTAACAATGGTATTTAATGATTCGAATGTTAAACCTAGCCTATGTATTATATCGTTGTTATGCGGTCGGGGTGGATTCGAAACCCTAGGTCTTTTTCCCATCAGTTTCTAAATCAATTAATTAGTTGCTTTCTTAATTAATTAGTTTTCCAAAATCAAAAAACTCAAATCTTTTTCCTCTGAATTAATCTAGAAATCAATCGAAATTATAGTAACTTAGCCATATTGTCCCTGTGGATCGACGCTCGGTCTTGACCACTATTCTATGGAGTAGTAGTTAACTCCAAGGTTTTATAAATATATTTTTGACACGGAACGACGCGGTCACTTAACATGTTGAAATACCTTGTACAGATGAGGTTTCCATTGCAAACAAACCAAATGTTACAGGAAACTGGAGCTTGTTCACACACAAAGGTGGCTTTCTTGGACTTGAGCTCTGCCAGTTGCCTGCAAATTACACACTTAATGATTCCCTGTAGTAGTATGGAACATGACTAGCTGAACTCATATTTGAAGTTCCTTAACTTATGCCACTCAATATGCTCGGAACCTAATGTGAGGAACACAGCTGCATAGTTTACATCCCTGCAGAACTTATTCGATACATTTTAAGAACTTAATCTACAATTTGAAGACGTTGTATCCCTAATAACTCTATGATATACTCAATGACTTTGATCATTTTAAGTGACTAACTAAGGTGGAAGTTTCATACTTGGAATAGTGCTTATCTGCTGCTGCTCCCATGACAAGCCATCTGATATTGTGCTTAGCGACAAGGTGCACAATTCCTTTTTCTACAGTGTCCGTTTCCATCCACACTTTACCTGCCTGCACCTCAAAACGGTAAACGATAAATAATCTATTATAATATATAAAGGGAGAGCACAACTTGGTGTTTTTTCCTTCCCAAACTTGTCCATGAGAATATTTTATCTACAATCTAAATGTTTCTTCCTTCAGTTATTCTTGTGGGCAAACTAGTAAAAACAAAAGTGCAAACTACCCAAAATAATTGCCCATGTCCCCAACTGCTCCCAGCCTCCCATATTCAATAACCCAATATTTGAATTGTGCTTCAATGTCGATGAAAGAGCACAACAGAAAAAGAGAATCTAATTGACAATGGAAGTGAGTAGATTCAGAAATGTACTCTTTGGTGATGCATCCACACTTCTACGCTGCATCAGAGTGAAAACTGGGCAGCAGTTACGTATTTCTGCACTTCTCCTACTTTCAAGGTGTTTGTATTTGATTTCGTAGAAAGTTTTTGATGAGTTTCCTTACTTCGATTTTATATTGTAGGAAAGTTTTTGACTGCCAAATTAAAGATTGGAAAAGTTACAGAGGAAATACACACTAAAACCAGTTTGAATTTTCCATTGTGCGTGGGTTTCTTCGCATAGTTGGCCGAATGATCTAAACATTACCCGCCAACAATTTAATGTTTCTAACTTGCAAGAGATAATTAATTTTATGATTCGTGTTCTACTTTCTTTTGTGGAATTCCTAATTATCACCATATTTGATGAAAAGAAAATGAAGAATAATACCCCTACTTGGGCTAGAATCAATAAGTATTGATTTAGAAGTTTGTCCATCTTCTGCCACTCAAGTTCCTGGAAGGCCTTTCCTGATTGTGGCTTCAGTCTATTGATTGAGAACTTCCCATTTACTGTAAATTAAAAAAAAAAAACATATCAGATCTTCTTGAAATCCATGGCCGGAGCCATCAAATTTTCAGACTAAGCCGTAACAAATAACATAGAAGTACCAAAAAGTTTTAAGGGAAAATTTGAGACCACAAAAAGTTTTAAGGGAAAATTTGGAAATTCCAGCTACACCATAATTTCATAAACTGGAAGTTTTCAATCCTATGAATGTGTATAAAGGTATAAGCAAGCATAAGCCAAAAACCTCCCCCCAAAAAATGATCAAATTAACTTGAATTTGATTCAATTGAAGTTTTTTTTTTTGGTAATTCAATTGAAGTTTTTTTGAAGCAAAAAATTTGCTTGAAATTAAGTGAGAGACTTACTGAGTGTGATTGAATGTGCTGGCTCGTGAACATGAAGAAGGCAGATTTTCTTCCCGGAAAATATCTCCAACGCCCACAACAGCGCCGATTTGCTGTCCTTCACTTTCTTCCCCACCGCCACGAATACGGTATTCTCCGCATCACACAACCCCTCAGTCTTAATTTCCCCCTCGCACCCACCTCCCATCATCAACTCCAACCCACCAAAAAACCTCCTCAAAATCAATCGCTCATACCCACATAAATTTCCAAACTTGATTCGACGGAAGCCCTTGTTCTTGTCAATGGCGAGGGATCGGCATTGATATTGAAGATTAATCGCACGGTGGAGATGATGGTTGGTAGAAACGACAAGGTTAATTCCTTTTTGGAGAAGTTATTTAAGTAGAAGGGAATAATGGAATCAATACTTTTTGAGAAAAAGGAGAAGATTGCATTCAAGTTTGTGATGAGAACTTAAGAAAACAGATACTCCTACAAAAAGAGTTGAAAACTTCTGCTATCTTTCTCGTCCTTTCTCTTCCACTTTCTCTCTCCGTAAATTCTCTTGTCCTTTTTATGTTATTTTCGAGTGTGGTCAAGGGTGATGATACTCCCCAGTCCTCATCCCATTTTATTTGCTTAAGTTTCCTTTTCTTTTTTTTGGAGAGAAGCGGTATAAATTAAAGTTTCCTTTTTAGAATGTTTCAAATCGTTTACAATTTTTTCATAATTAAAACCCCCTAAAAAAATGTAAAGTTTCAATTATACTTTTCTAATTTGGAGTTGAAAGAAATACCAAGATTAACACAGAACCAAGCAAAAGGGTATCTTTGAAAAAATTTAAGCATTTTTCAACCCAAAAACTTTTAGTCAATAAAATGGGATAATTCTGGTAATTAGAAAATAAATTGGGCCGGATGGAGGGCGGGTTTTTTTTTTTTTTTATTCAAAATTTTTTGCGCATTTATTATTTATGTGTCAAACTTTTGTGACTTATTAATTCGTCTCGACGAGAGAATTCATCCGGAGTATTTGTTTTGCCTTGGTAATGGATATGATTGGTTAGTGTAATATTGCAGCAAGTTTAGTGTGGATTCGAGCGTGGGTAATTTGGGCCCTTTCCAGAAGCTCCTCGTTAAGTAACCAAAACGAACATAACAAGGAAGTATTGGTCAAAAATAAAGTGGGTAGGTCATCTATTGGTTGACCTTGCTATCCCAAGTCTGAAAGATTATTCACTGCCTCTGGCACCGTGCCACGTGGTGTTCCAAACTTCTTCTTCACTGCAACGTGTAGTGAAAGTCTCCTAACTTTTAGCATATGAGAAGCGGCCTCGGACACCACCTGCAGAGCTGCTGGGGCATTGAATAATTTTTTGCAAGTTCAAACTAGGTTTGAAAACTCTTCGCTCTCTTTGTTCATGACGTGGGAGTTTTTCATAATTGAGTAGTAGAAAAATCAATTTTTCAAAACGCGTCTATTTTTGTATTCCTATAATAGTGTGTGAAAACCCAACTATGCGATTGACATTGATATGTTCCAAAATTACGCATCGAGAATGATTTGACCTTATTCGATTTGTGATTTTCAAATGCACTATCGTTAAAAAATCAGATAGCTTTTTATTAGACGAAACCGTATATATTGTTTTTCAAAGAGAAGTCCAAACATACATCATCTATAATTTGGACGGAGCATGGTAGTAGTTTATAAAGGGGCTAATATAGAAGTTTTAAAATTCTGAAAGGATCAAGATACAAAATCTTATTAAAAAAAAAAAACACGAAATATAGTACATAGAAAAATAAGGCTACCAAAATTTGGAAAATGTGGTCCTGCATACGTGCACCACCCCTTATCTCCAAAGACTGGATCGTCTGGTGCCCATTGATCGCAAGCCTTCAACTTATGATCTTAATTATCCATTCAAAAATATTAATCATTTTTGTTACTTTGATTAAATAAGAGAGAGTACCTTTTTGGTTGGTACGTATTTTTCAAGCTCAGCAACTTGTTGTTGGCTGTTTTGCTCATATAGCAACAAGCACGTCCCCATCATCGTAACACAAAAAACTCCAATCGACATTTTGTGGCTTGTTTGCTTTCAAACCATTTGTATAATTGTATTTATTTGATTGGCTGGTTCGTATTGGACATAAGCGTGCAAATAATTAATGTTCCTAAGTATTCATCGAATAGTTTTTTTATTTTTCATGTTGTGCAAGCCAATTATTGTTTTTCATTTCTTTGGTAAAAGAATGAAAAGATGAAGTACTATTCTGTGGTGTTGTTTTGCACATAGCTATCATTTTGGACCGTAAGAAACTTCAATTCAACATTTTGTACTTTGTATTATACGAAGTACTCCCTCCGTTTGGATTTAATAGTTGTTTTTTGGAGTTTGTATTATTTTTCAATCGATTATATCTTCCAATTTATAATGTTTTACGTAATTTTGAAAATATTGTGTTATAGAACTAATTGAGATCTATCAAATAAGATACATATTTAATATGAAATTCATTATGTATTCAAAGATATAACTCTTTTTTTAGCCGGTTAGAATAGAATTAGGGATAATTAAATCCGGACAGAGGAAGTAGACGAGTAGTGAATAACAACTAGCCCAAGAGCTAAAATCTCCTGAGATCAAGAACAAGAAGCTGCTATTTGGATTTCTAGAACAAATTAGTGGAAGATATTCTAGCTTTTGTCGGACAATATATTGTGAAGTCCCACGTCGGGAAACACATGGAAAGGTTAAGGAGGATATAAGGAAAGGCCGACCAATTATTAATCTGAGTTACAATTTTTGAGCCATGTGATTAAGGCTAAGTGTGGGTTGTTACAAGTAGTATCATGTTTGGGTGGGCCCAAAAAGTGAGGAGCTTGAGGTGTTTGTCATACTTAGACGGGCTTGAGGTGTGTAGCGAGAACAACTTAAGTGGAGGAGATTGTAAAGTCTCACATGGGAAAACCACGTGTCCAACATGAGACGAGCTAATAAAAGGCCCACCAGCTATTATTAATATGAATTATATAAGTTTTTAACCACTTAATTGGGTTAACAGATCAATTGGGGCAAATCGTTACATATATTAAGGTTAATTGGCGAATTAGGTCCACATTTGTTGGCAATGAGTTCACCCTTCATATTTTCCTAAGAGAAAAAACATTGGCATTGTTGGTTTCTAAGTTTAGAATAGTTTTTGTTTTGTTTTGTAATCATTACTTTATTTTTCTCTTTAATTATTATCCTATTTTCTCAATTATTACTTTTATTTCTCTCTATCTTTCTCCACTCATTATCGCTTTCTGCAATCATTATTATATTTTTCTCTTTATCCACTATCAAAACTAAAATACCCAAAACTACCAAACGAACAAAGCTATTCTATCTTTATCAAGTTTTGGCCTAGTCCGGGTAAACTTTATCAACCCAGGTAAATCCAACACGTGTAGCAAGTGGGCATGAAAATCCTAAACTTTGAGATCACTTGAGGATTTGCCCATTTATTTTCAAACTCTCGAATTAATCAAAATACGTGTAAGCTAGCATAGACATCCGATCATTAAAAAAAAAAACTTGACCGAACCAATTACGCTCATCAGTGCTTATAATATAATCATTATAAGAACATTAGTTACGATCATCCCAGTTGATTTTTTGTGAGAGTATATAATCAGATTTCTTTACGTATACGCAAGCCTGAAGTCTGAACGCCAGATAAGCACAACTGTTCCAACTTCCAAGACCCATTTGGGGGCCGACATTAATATGGACAACGCAAAACAAATCCAATTAAAAAAAACGAAAGAAGAATCTGCTAATCGGTCACAAAATTGCCTATTAAACATAATAGAATAGGGTATTGTTTATGAAAGGAGCGTTGAAATTATTTCTCTTTAAAGTAATTGAGCGAAATTATCGGTTTTTGCTTTCGGCAATAACCGACTCCTAGACCTCCCAATTAGAAGTGTAAAGAAGGTAAAATAATTTGATCACGTAATGCGTTGACCGAGACAACAAGTGGCATGCTGCTTGAAACAACTATAAAGACAAGTGGTGACCGCCAAACCGAGTGGCCCAACTCACGAGCCTTAGCCAATAAACCCATCTAAAACCGAAAGCCTTGGGCAAATAGCTTGCCACGTGGCTTGGCCACGCTGACTTAGCTAGCCGAATGGCCAAGAACCGAAAATGCCTAGCTTGGCTGAAAGACTTGGCTACCAAAAGGCCAAGACCGAACGCCTGGCTGCTAAAAGCCAAGAACCGAACGACCTAGCCAGCTATATGACTTGGCTACCAAATGAGTTTGTCTGGTCACTAGCCAAGGCCATGAGCCATGAGTGTGAGCCACAAGCCACAGCCTTGGCCATGAGCCTTAGGCCACAAGTCAGGCCTTGGCCGCGTTAACCTTGGTCGTGAGCCATGGCATTAGCCACGAGTAATGGCCTTGGCCGTGAGCCATAACCTTGAGTGTGACCCAATTTGGTTAAGAGATGCCGACAGGAGACCGATCGTGACTCCCCAATGTCTTGGCCACGACACAAAAAAATGTTGGCACTCTAAACAACTTGACCTGGATAATGTTCCGCTTCAATTGACTTGGCAAGACCGGAGGAGGATCCATTAGAGGCTTGGTCACGATAATGGCAAGACCGAGAACATGAGTCATGATCATGCCACTTAACGGTAATGGCGAGGCATAGCCAAGACTTGACCATACTTGATAGTGGCAATGGTAGAACCAAGGTAGGTTTTGACCATGCCGCTTATTTGGGATTACTGAAAATCTAGTGGTTCAGTGGCTAAAGAACAGGAAAATGCCGCAAAATGGTGCTTGCAGAGTAGCACTCGTGGGACTACCACAAGTGCCATGAGGACCGCGGCTTGAAAGTACGAAAGGAATATCCACACACGACTTGTGCAATCTCCAGAGTTTTATTAGTCCACTCAACCTAGAAATTGAGGTCAGTTTTTTTGTAGATAGGGCATTCCCACATTTTACGGGACGATTAGATGAATCCCAAGGTGAAGAGAGAAATACTCATTCTAGAGAGATGCCACATTTGATTCCACATCTAGTTGGGATATAAAGTTCCTATCAAGATTTGTTTCCTACTATCAACCTTAGATTCTTTCACCAGTTCAGATTCTCCACTTAATCTCGTTGTTAATTATCCATTAATCTCATCCTTCTTAATTATTTTTTGAATGTTATAGACCCAAAATTTTACTCTATCATACATAATATACAAGACTGGCCAAATGAGTTAAACTTGGTTAATTTCAATAGAAAATTATCCTCATAAAAATCTTGTAATTGCGGATAAATTGCAAATAAAATCTATCATACTGAATGTACAAGAGGGGCCAATTGAGCAAGACCATGGTTAATTTCAATAGAAAATTATTCCCATAAAAATGTCGTAATTGATAAATTGGAAATTTATCGACGAAAATCAATTTCCGCGCCAAAACTCACCTTGACTTGTAGATTCGTGCTTCCCTCGTCCTACAAAGACTGGTAGGTAAAACCTTCTCTCTCTCTCTCCACACTTTACTTCTCTCTCTCTCTCCACCTCTTTCCCTATCCCCGAGCATGAGAAAATCTGAACATCGAATCCGCTCCGGATCATGGACCCGACCGAAACCTCATCTTCTTCCGACACTCAAATCATCGAGGCCGGCGATGACGAAGATCTCCCAATCGCCGACCACAAACTCCCAGACGACCTCACCGAATCGCGACTCGAAAACGAATCGCTCGTCGCCCAACTAGAAGCCCCTCGCCGCGATTACCATAACCTTCAAGCGGAACACGCGTCGACGGAGGAGAGACTGTCCCTGCTCGAGCAGCAAAACGACGAGGTTTTGAAGCACAACGAGGAGCTCGAGAAGGCCCTCGAGGACGCATCGGAGGAGAGAGAAAGTATTCTCGAAGAGCTTCGTGGGGTCAGGACCTTGTCGAGAGAGCGCGAGGAGGAGTTGGAGAGGAGGGTTGATGAGGAATTTAAGGAGAAAGAAGGAATTAGGAGTGAACTGGAGAGTTCTAGAGAGAGAGTTAGGATTTTACTGGACGAGAAGAGTGAGAGAGTTAGGGTTTTATCTGAGCCTTTGGGCACGGTGAAATCGGCTAAGGAGTGTTTGGTTAGGGTAATTGAGAGCCTAAGTGAAGACAACGTGGAAAGCTCTGTGGATGAAGAGGGTGAAGGAGAAACGGAATTAGAAGAAGAGAGAGAAACGGAATTAGAAGAAGAGATTAGGGATATTTTACGGGAAGTGAAGGCGGTTTCGAGGCTTGTAATTATTGTGGAGGTGAAGGCAAGCGCATTTATAGAGACGAGGAAGAAGGAGAAGAGGGAGTTGGAGAGTAGTGTGGTGAGTTTGACGGAGGAGAATCGGGACATAAACAGCTTACTTAGGATTGCTTTGGTGGAGAAAGAGGCGGTGGAGAAGAGTTTGAATAAGCTTAAAGGGAATAGTAATAACAGTGATCAGAAGAGGGTGGCGATATTGCAGATTGCAGAGAGAGGTTTACAGAAGGTGGGGTTTGGGTTTATGATGGGGGCTGGAACTAATGAACAACCGGTATCAGATACTTCGAGCGTTAATTCGGGTAATAAGTCGGATGGAAGTGAGTGCGAAGAGGAGGTTGTGAGTCTGGTATTATTCGGCTTCTCATTCTTTAAATACCAAAATTTGTAGCAGTCTTTCTGTTTTGTAAATTTTTAGTAGTATTTCTGTTTGTGTATGCGCTTGTGCTTATGATCACATACATAGCTCTAGCTGATTTTAGTGATGGGACTTTTGTGAACCAGGCGCGCTTTAGCCATCATCGTAATCTCCTATTGCATTGACATTCCCCTTCTAAAACTCCAACCGAGGCTTGAGTTGTAACGCTGAACAAATTTACAGGATGACATTACATCTCGATACCCAAACCAACTTCCAACGGAGGCACAACTCTTTTAACACGCTCTGGCACGGGAATACTTTAAAGCATATGTATGTCATGGTCAAGTAGTTTTCGGTGGATTTGATTGTCTTTCTTAAACATTGATGAGGGCAATTTCCACCGAGGCCCCTTGTCAAAATCAAGCACACATGCACAAACTTCATTTTGGAAAAGTATTCTATGAATGAAGGTAATCTTTGAAGTTTCAGTGGCTGTGGCATATACACTTCTCAACGTGCTAGCTTTCAATCAGTGCATTCAGTCGTTTTTCTCCACATTTTGGAGGCAGTCATACTTTGTGTTGCACCAAATGTTTGGACGGTTGTGTTTGTGGAATGAGGATATGAGCAGAGCATAACTCAGTCTTAGGAAACATGAATAACTTTCTTTTCTTTTCCAGTTTTGTGGCTTCAATCGAAAGTAGTTATACAGACTCAATTCATCTGGACATATGAGATGCAAGCATCTTGCTATGAAAAATCACTGGCTTTATTTCTGTTATTTCTTGGCAGGCCTCAACCGTAGAGAGGATAATGAAAAACTTACGACTTGAAATTACACAATTGAGGAGATCTTTGGAGGAGTCTAGGTATTTATCATTGAACTAAATTACTTAATGCTCTGCTTTTCTGAAGTATGGTTTATGTTTTTTCATGCATCAATGACAATATCATTCTTTCGGTTGCATGTCAATGAGATTACTATGTAGAAACTTGAAAGATACAAATTTGACTTACAAAATGGCATGAACTAACTAGATTTGTAATTCTGGGAGTCTGGACACTCGCTTGGGTCTAACAGATGGAGAATATACTAGCCGGCCTCTTTTTACCTGTAACTTTCTTCCCTAATCTGCATACTTTACATCATTTTCAGTACCTTAAGTCGTAAAAGCAATAAAACAATGAAGTGTTTTTCTCTTTCTTTTCCTGCCTCACCCCTTTTTGGTTTACATGGCACAAGAACTTTTCTGAAGAGTTGGGAAAGGAGATTTTTTTCATCAATGACAACATCTCGAACTTTGAGAGAACCGTTATTATGCTTTAAATATTATCTAGAACTGCCTATATGCAAAGGTGGGCTTCAAGGAAAGTAACTATTGGATTGGAACCTAATTCACCCATTTAGATTGATTGTGATATGCACCGGTGTAATAAACATGTTGGAATTTGTCCCACATCTGTTAACTATCACCTCAAAAGCTAGTATTGAGGTGGATGCTTTAACATGGTTTTAGAGCTAGGCTTTTGGACAATACTTTATTTCTTGGAGGGTTCCTACCTAAAACCAGTTGGCTATAGGTGGAGTAGCTTCTAGAATATATTAACTAAGTTTGGGTGGCTTAGATGAGCAATGTGGGATAAAGTCTAACAAGAACCCATCAAGCATAATCTTTTCATTTGGATCATTTCAATAGAAGCCTCCTAATGCCTCTTTAGTAGATTGTGATATGCACCACTCGATGCCTCTCCGGTAGTAACTCAGCAGCAAGCATTTTACGAGGAAAACATACTTAGATGGTTACTGGTGTCTTGTTCTTTATGCCATCCAAGATGTGACTCCAAAAGCCCATACAGCTGGTGCCATCATAGAACAACCACTACCGCTTTGATATAGTTAATATTCTCTATTTGCTACAAGATGACAAACCCTTCATGAAAATCTGAGGACAATTAATGCTTGCATTTGGAATCCATCCTACATTACTCAACCTCTTATGAGAAATATTATGAGTTTTGAGGAGGCTGTGGCCTCACCTCTGCCTCTCCCTTCTATCTGTTATTTGAGTCTTGTTGCCTGCAATATTCTAAGACATGATTCCATCGATTTGTTTTTGAACAGCAGAATAAAGTTTTATTAATCTTTGAAGTTACAAGATTCCGTCGTTGATTTAGCTTCTTTAAACAAAATCTGATACTTCAGGTCTCATTCCTGTCTTTAGATCTTCTTGATGTCTTTCAAGGTTTGGTGGAAAAATTTGAACTGTTTTGGAAATAATGAATCAATTGAGAGATAACATTCAATTATCCAAATGCTATCCTAGTTGTCTTTGATCCTTTTGTTGTCTTAAGTGGTTGGATAGCACTAGGACGCTTTATGACAGCCACATTCCATCTCGTTGAGTATACTATGATTGATCCTTAAGTGCTTTCTCATCGTCTGGCAGCTTGTTGAAAAACCCATTTCCTAAACAGACAAAGGAATTAGGAATCTTTGCTTCATTATCCCTTTATAGAGTGCTAAATGTTGTTTGACAGAGATTAGAAAGGGCACCGTCATATTTTTTTAACCTGCCTGGAGTTCCATTTATCTGGTTATGTCTTAGTGAACTATTCTATCCCAGGTCAGACACCGAGCGCCTACAGACTCTTATGGAGAAACAAGCTCAGAAAATTTCAGAGAATACATTGTACATAAAAGAGCTGGAAGATAGAGAGACGATGTTAACACAAAATGTAAGTTACTTGTTTTGTATAATATCTGATGCCTATGTTGTGTGCATCCCTTACCTCAAACATTTGGAGTTTTCATCCATACACATCTTCTTCTGTATTCTCTTTCTTAAGGTTGAGGAAATCCTGATGGACATAAAAGAAACTGAAGAAGAGGTTTCCAGATGGAGGGAAGCTTGTGAGTTGGAAGTGGAAGCTGGAAAGAATGTAGTTGAAGAACGTGATAAAGTCGTAAGAATTAAGTTTAATGCATGCCGTTAATACATTTTTCATGAATTACATTGAGTTATTTGAGGCTTTTTTGGCAAAAAAATGTAGATTTTTAAAAATGAAAGAAAGACAACACTTTGGAGTCATGCCATATTGTTATTTTCTCCAATTACGTTCTATGGATGACAAAACTCAAATGCTACTCCATTGAAACTGGACCAGGTCTCGATTTTGAAACAAGAGTTGGAGAAAACAAAGGCTGCTTTGGACATCTCAAATGGCAAATTAAAGCTGAAAGAGGAACTCGCTGATGCTGCAATGGCTGCTCAAGCAGCAGCAGAGAGGTCTCTCCAGTTGGCTGACAGTAGAGCTGCAGGACTCAATGAGAGGATTGAGGAGCTAACAAAACAATTAGAAGAAGTAGAAAGCAGAGAACGCAGTAGACGCAAAGTGAGGCGCATATGTTGGCCCTGGCGAACACACAACATGAACTCCCCTCCTACTAGTACAAACACTAGAGCTCGTGATTCCAAACAGATGCTACCAGAGATGGAAGCTTTGCTTCATTACAGTGTTTAACATCTCAAAATCTTTTCGCAGCCTCACTAAAATAAGCTTGTTCTTTCTTTTTGGGATCTGCCAATAAACTTGTTCTTGAATAGTTTTATTTTCTTTTGTAGTGGTCCTACCAAAGGCTGTCATTCTTCGTGTTTCCTTAAGGATCTTTTTTCATACCCCTCCACAAATTTCGTTATTTCGGGGGTGGTTGTTATGTAAAGTACCTTCTTCCATTTATTTTTTCCTATAGAGGTATGTAAAGTATCTAGCCGATGAATTCTTGCACTATCCTTGCTTCAAAGATGTTCAAACAACGTTTTTGCCCAAGTGTGAATCACAAACAAACATGAACAGTAATCTCTGGCCTCTTTCATTTATATTGTGATGGAATGTATGTTCTGTTTCAGGAGCACTTAACAATTAGTGCTCGAGAAGAAGAGATTACTTTTCGAGAGAAGACGATGGCTGGGGTGCTTTTTGGGTGCAACACCACATTGATGGATTATATTTGTATTTTCGGCGGAGATCAGAATGGAAAATTCGATGAAGGTTCCGGTAGTTTAATACTTGACACAGCAGTCACCTTCAAAAGTTGTCTAATGAATTGACTGTAAGTAAAACTTCAGCTTTTTTAGTTGCTTAGGTATTTCATCCTAAGCTTATTCTTCCTCGCAAGCAGCGTAAGTTTTGCTTCAGTCCTATCTTTGAAATTTGGACCTCTTCTTCACTTTATTTTCTTTGTACCAGGTCCAAGTGAAGTCTTCATTGCTTGTATGGACTATGGATCCTTGTTCCTCTTGCAAATTTGACGATCTTGAACTATCATTTCTGCATGTCAGAGAAATTACAGTTTTTATTAACTAAATCTTTTGCGAAAATAATTAAACTCATTGCAAATTAACCTCATTGTACGATATTTTATCTTTTTTAGGTGTTGGTGCATGGATTTTGGATATTTCCAAAAATGTTTGGGTAAAAATGATAATTTTTCAAGAAATTATTCAATAGTCCGGGAGTACCGCCACGTGGCACTCCGGACCACTCTACAATCATACGTTCCTGTGGGGCCCATACACTAGGGGTCCATACACTTAATGGTAAACCCCACAGAAATGTGAACTTGAGATCGTCATATCAATTAGGTTTAATTACGACAATGATTTGTTCAATAGGGAGAAAATATTAAGAATCAAGACCATAGTTTCATAAGGATGAAGCTTACTGAGTTACTGGAAAAAAAATCCATTAGGGAGGGCAATTCATTTAGGTACGGCGAACAATGAAAAATCATATGCCTGAACGTGGTGTTTAATTGCTGAAAATTGTGGACAATTGATGGTTAGGATTCACAAATGCCTTCTAATTGGTACATAATTAATTTGAACGATTCGGTTATTGCAACTCAACATCAAGTTGAGCTGGAACTTAAGGTATACTTGGGACACTTGAGGCTTACCAATTCCTTCTAATCGTGCCTTCAGGTACGTGCGAGCGCTAATATACAGATTCGAATCCGTGTAGAAATCAATTCTCAGGTCGGTGTTCGGTAAAACCCCCCAACCGACCTAAGTCCAATACTCCAGCTGCAACCCTAGGTATAAAATCCTTCTTTCTCGTTCCAAACACCCCAAATCAAAACCCTACAGCCCTACCGCCCTACTCCAGACCAGAAGTCCAAATCTGAAAAATGAAGCCGTCGCCTCCATCATGAGCGCCTTCACCTTCTCTCTCTCTCTCTTTCCCACACCGTCTCTTCTCTCTCTCCCTGCTCTCCCTGCAGTAATGTTTCTGAAAATGAAGAAGAGATCATGTCGTGATACAAATGAATTCTATAATCTTTGTGATTGCAGTGTGCTTGAAAATCTTGCTGCCGTAATTGCCCACCAGCGTCAGGTTCACAGGAAGCATGCCAAAGAAGGTTATTTACTTCGAAGCCTGATGTGGTATATACCATATCAAGAATAGGCAACCTCCTCACACGAGGATGCCTCGCCAAACTGTTCACTTAAACATACATGGAGATTATTTGTAGCTTAATTCTTGAAAGTAGGCTTGCACGTCGTCATCAAGTAAATGCTTCGAATCTTAAAAAAAGAAATCATCGGATGTCAAGACTTAAGACTGCTTCAACTGTAGTCTGTTGACAACAGCAAATTGAAGTAATGAGCCACATAAAAATGGAATAATAGCAAATTGCAACCCTTTCCATGCATTGCGATTTCCAAGAAATGAACTCCAGGGAGAGATGAGAGAGAGTAGTACTCTTCACGTAAAAGTAGACCCACAACTACTGGGATTTGCATCTCAAACTCAGATGACAGCAAATAAAAAATAAAGAAAATAGTCCCTCAGGTGAAATACTTCACCATCTGAATTTCTTTCTGCTTGAAGCCACATTTTTCATAGAACACTTTGTTGTTGGTACTGCAATCAAGAATCACCTTGTAACAACCCATCGATCGAGCATGATCCGAAAGGAACACTATAATTTTCTTTCCCAACTGCATTCCCCTAGCAGTCGAATCAACAACAACATCTTCAATATGCCCAACTTGGCCACAATTCCTTGCGAACTTCTTCTTTTCAATGAACACGCTTCCAGTGGCAACTATCTTCCCCGAACAATTATCCTCAATAACGCAAACAAGATGGTCATCACCGTATAAACTGAGCTCTTGAAATCTTCCTTCGAATTCTTCGTCAGAGATGGAATCACATACGGTGAGTTGTTGCAACAGGTCAATGAAACCCTTTCTTTTGTCTGAAATCTCTAGCTTTCGAACAGGAAATGATTCTTCTTCATTGATGGAGGATTCCTTGCTCTTGCTCTGCATCCTTTCAGCACTCAGCAGAAACTCACTGTTGCTTTTCAGTGTTACTGAGAATTGGAAAACTCAGATCAATAGAGAGGCCTTTAGAGAAGCCAGAGAAGAACCAAAAACAGCAAAAACAAAAAACCAATCATAGCTTTTTCCATACACTGTAAATTAAAAATACACAATTATAACGTGTTTCCTAGTCACATGGATTAGAAGTCCTAATTTTTGTCATATGAACCATTAATTGGCACCAAGCAGCTTGTTCGAACTTAGCCAAAAAAAACGCCTAAGATGGCCCAAACAACTTAGCAAAAAGACACCTAACAAAGCTCAACTTCTTTCTCAAAAATGACAAAAAGCTTGACTATAGACATCCCAAACAGCTTAGCTTGAGAAGAGCTCAACTCTTTCCTAATGGTTTCACCATTCTTATCCATCTTGCTAGAATGGATTCGCATGCTAAAACCATCTTCAAAAGTGTAATTGTTGTAAAACTTTTTAACCTCCTTTAAGCCTTCAAATTGTTGTGTAATTTTTGGTATCACTTCGTTTTTAACTTCAGAAAAATTAGTAGACTCCTCACACGGTTGAGAAGGTAACGGTGAGAGTAGTTGTATATCAACCAAAGACTGCATTCAAACCACCAAAAGACAAAACAATAAATAAACCATAGTGATCATAACTACACTATTTTTCTACATCAGAGAAAGAGAGAAAGATACCTTCGCGGTGGTGGTGGTGGAAACAAGGGGGTTGGATTGACGTTGGAAATATGTTCTTGTTCCATTTCTTCTTCTTCGTTCCTTCTTCGGTATACTTCAAACTCTTTTCCTCTTTAAGAATGTGTAACTGGAAATAGCAAAGACTATCAAATTGAATTAGTATTAGAATTAGATTTTTTTAAAACCAGAATTAGTGACCACAGGAAGTTCACAGCAGAGAACATGGTCCAGGACTCGAGATCCCAAGACTCAACAGAAATGTAGAATGTTCAAAGTTGCAAGTTTGATTAGAGAGATATTTAAATAAGATTCCGAAACTACTAGGTTTGTGCCAAAAAATGCCTTCTAGGATGGCCTTTCTGTTGCCAATAGCAGTTTGGCAGAAAAACTAATCACATCTAATTTAACATGTCCAAGGGAAAACTACTTCAAATTTGTGTTATGCAAAATATAGCAAACGAACTGGTGGCATGTTCCTTATTTACCTACAGCATGAGCTAACACCCCATTTTCCTCACTCTTGCTTGCTTTATACACTAAATGAGTGTAGATGGAATGAGGCACACATAAGCACAACACACCATTTTTTTTGTATGGAACTTATTGAATAATAACAGAGATTACCACACAAAAAAAAAAATTCTAATTTTCCGAAAGCAGGAAAAAAAAAAACCCCAATTTTTTTCACGAACCCAAAATTAGTTCGAACACAGAGAGAGAGAGATAGAGACCAATGTGTGTTTGTTCTTATTCGTCTTCGATATTCGTCGATGCGGTTCAAAAAAAGGAGAAAAAAACCCTAATTTTCAGTCCGGTTGAGAGAGATAATACGAGCCAGAGATGAGAGAGATACCTGGTGGGCTTCGATCTTGTTCTTCGTTTCGTCACGATGGGCTTCGATCTTCGTCTTCGTTCTTCTGGTTAGTCTTCTTCTCCTCTCCCCCCCTCTCTCTCTCTCTCTTGAGGCTCTCTTTGGACGCTGAAAAAATGGGGAAAAATGGGAAGACTGGGTTTTAGGCATTTTAAAACCGTGGCCGTTGGATTAAATCCAACGGCTGTCCTTGGAGTCCCGCGCCAGCTCCCCATCCGGGAACCCTTAGGACATCCTGTGTGTCAGTGCGTGTATATACATGGGGCCGGATCTGCTAACTACAATTTTGACACAAATTTTGCACACTTTTTTTTTTAAAGTCCCACCAAATAATTTGAGCTGTTCATTATATTTAAAACATATTTTTTATAGCTCTCAGAAAAAATCTGCTCATAATAAATCGGTAAGTCCTTGTTCAGCTCGGATTATTTGCCAGGGCTTTAAAAACAAAGGTGTCAAAATTAGTGTTAGTGGATCCACACCTTCACATATATATATATAGGGAAGAAACATTCGAAGCACATGCAGGGCAAAATTTCCAGTTCAGTTTCTTCTCCTCCAGTCCGGTCCAGTTTTAAGCCTTTTGTGGGTCTTTTTCAGGCCCACAATAATAATCGGACATATCAAATGGTGTTTATCAGAATAAAGCCTCCTTCCGATTTGATTCTAATTTTTTAAGTACTTATTTTTTAGTTTTACAAAACAAGTCGTTGAATACATTACTTTGATTCAAAAAATAACTACTCCACTTATTTTCCTTAGCGAAACGGAATCTAATTAGAACTAGGAAGCGGAAAGCGTAGTAGTAGACACAACGTGAGGTACTGAGGCGCATTTGTTGGCCCCGGCGAGCACCAAAGGTGAACACACACACGCACACCCCCCCAGTACAAGCACTAGAGTTCAAGATTTTAGTGAAATTATACAATAGTCCGAAAGTACCGCCACGTGATACTCCGGACCACTTTACAACCACATATTCTTGTGAGATCTATGCACATAGATTTTATAAGTATGCTAGTACCAAAGATGCAAGTGTTGCTTCGTTACAGTGTCTGACAACTTAGAATGTTTTTGCAGCGTCAGCGAAATAAACTTGTTCTTGAATAGTTTTAGTTTCTTCATAATACTCTTATCAGACTCAGAGGCTGTCATTCTTCATGGTTCCTGTAAGAGAATAATTTTTCATTCCCCACCAGAGATTCGTAACGTAAGATTTTTTGGGGGGTGGTTGCAATGTAAACTTTAAAGTACTTATCTATTTGGTGGGGAGGAGGAAAGAGATGATCTAAGGTATCCTTTGCTTCAAAGTTGCACTGACCCCTATCAAGTGTGCAATTCATGTGAGATATTTCTCGGTAGCACCGGCGATTTGACATTGTTAGATGAGATTCAAAATAAAATTTGAAATTTATTCCATCAGCATATTACACAGCTGATGCTGGAATGGATGATTAAAATTTGTCAAAGAGAGGTCAACCTCCATCAAACCAAATGTTCAGCAATTCATGAGAGTGTAACTGTATTTGGGCATAATTACAAGGGAAATGCAACCCCCTCTGCAGCAAGTAGCAATACCAAAAAAACAAGATTATTCCTCTCCATAGTGCCACTATTGCGAATGTATTAACCAAATGCACAATAACAATAAATTTCGCAATGTCACTCCAGTGAATTTCAGTTCACAAACCATAATTGCAAGGCACGAAATGCCAAAGCACAGATCAAAATAACTACGAAAAAGAAGAGGTTCATTATTCTCACGCATCAAAAGGTCAAATAACACGAAAAGGAGATCTGCACTCAGAGATCCATGGCAACTTTATATTGCCAATATCAATGGCAATCACTGAACCCAATTTACAGCCCTAACTAAAGAGTTCTCCCGCAACGTTTTTCATCATGCCTTTGATCTGTGAAACATCAACAAAAAGAAATCAAAACCCCATCCCAAGTGGGGTAATCAAATTCAATGTCAACTAACATTCTGCAAAACGGATTTTAACCATGAGAAAGGATGGTATTCATTTGGATGAACGCTTAATGCTGGGCTTAGTAGATTCTCAAGGCCAAAGAGCAAAATATGTTTCTGGCTTGGGGCATATACGCCCAACCAAAGTACAAAAGTCCCACTTTTTTGGTAAACAAACAACCAACAGAAGAAACAACTTAAAAGCCGTGAACCAAACAAAATGGGCTTTTCTTTCTTTTTTCTTTTTCGGTTGATTTAGCCAAAAGGCAAAAAGCTAGCTTCTAAACCTTGAGCCAAACTGGGCCTAAGATTTTATACAAAATATTGTAGAAGCTATTTCAAATACTTACTAGTTACTACCAAGGGAAAAAGTAAAAGAAGGGCAAAATCAAAGCTCGAACAATGTCGATATTAGATATCTTGAAAGACAAGATTACAGATATAAGCTAGAATGAGATCAATAAAAACCTGCTTTGCTGAAAGGCCAATGTCTTTCAAATCATCAAGCTGCAATGCCAAATAAAAGCCACATCAGTTACCAGATAAGTAAACCAAACACAGCTTCATGAAATGGTGGTAAGAGCATTCACTCTAAGCTCCAAAAAAATTATTTGTACTATAGAACATAACTTACATTCTTGAATGGTTCAGGAGACTCTTCCCGAAGTTCAAGAATATAGCTGGCTCTTTTTTCTCCAATTCCCTACAAAAACACAAATGAAAGATCTGTATTATATAGTGAAACAAGGGAACTATATCATAGAAAGATCTACACAAGTGGTGCTTACCCGTATTCCTTTCAACTCTTCCCTGTTTTTCAAAAGAAGAGAAAATTAGTTCCAGTTCATCAAGAAGGGAAAAATGTGTATAGCTTTACTCTTATGAAAATATAATTCTGCGACTTTGCCTTCTAATCAATTATACAACTCCACCATACTTTATCACTGAAAGTATAACTTGCAACATCTTTCCATGAATCAATATGCCAAATAAGAATTCCACACTTACCAAGGCAGTTCTGCAGTTTATATAAAGCAATACCTATTCTGCATTGACTGCTTTGAATACTTATTCCTTTGATAAAAAAACCACCCACCCACACAGAGCTGGGTGCTTTAATATTGATGCATTTTGTGTGTGGCTTTCATAGTTTGACAAGACACCAAAAATCAATAGGAAGGGGAACGCAAAAGGTTCCAATTCTTGAAAGTTATCACATTTAGGCATCACCAAGGACAAATAATAAACATAAATAAATGAATTACCATATTCGTATTCAACATAAGTAGTTCTGAACAGATAAGCAAAACAAAAACTGAAGTATGCTCACTTGCTAGCTGAATTTAGAAACCGGAGATAATCATGAACAAGGGAATGCTGCAAAAATGAAGATAGAATTTTAATTTCAGATCAAGAAAGTCAAGGAACGAAAAGCACAAGAGATTGTATAGGATATGTGGAAGAAAGCTTAACCTTGAATCCAGAGCTTCGTGCGTTGAATGTCCCTGATTGGCAGTTTGCAACCTCCCATTTATCTTTGGCTGTTAAAGCATTTTGAGTAACTGGGGTTTTTGGTTCCACAATATCAGTGTAGACCACTAGGTTACGAGATGAAGTATCGGTTGCGACCTCCCATTTATCTTTGGCTGTTATAGCATGTTGAGTAACTGGGGTTTTTGGTTCCACAATATCAGTGGAGACCACTAGTCCACGAGATGAAGTATCGGTCTCGTTTGGTATCTTCATCTGTACTGGAGTTGCAGCATATAAAGACTTCAAGTTGTTTGTAAGGTCTCGCAATCTTGCACTTAGCGGCGGAGATTCATTTTTGTTTGTCAACAAAATTTTGTTCTCCTTTTCCATGTTATCACCTATAAATAAATAAAAATGACAAATTATCAAAACCATTTCTACACGCTTGTAGTTGAGCTTTATAGTTTGCATTTACCTACCTTCTTCCAAGTAAGTCAGAGCCTTCATGTTCCTATCAACATTAGCAGCAACTTCTGAATGCTTGTTCTCACTGCATAGATGTACATCCTAAAAAACCAGTCTCCCAAATGAGTGAAAAACATTGTAATGCATTGGAAGCAGATATACTAAAATTTCCTAAACTAGAAAGTAGCAATAGTGTCAGTTGGTTTCTTGGCAAAGTTAATAATTGTTGATAGATTAGATTGTCTTGTTGTTATCAAGAATATTACGATGATCTATTACGTTTTCTTCTGTAGGTTTGGCATCCCCAGGTGCATTTCGCAAAGAAGATTCCTGCATTCAGGTATGAAATAAGTGCTTTGAAACTCTTTCAAGACCTCATAGACTAGCATGACTAAAGTGAGACCACTAATACCTCATCTGTAGGTAGTGTAGCTGGAAAAGAATCTGAAACGGAATCTTCCTGGAGAGACCCACAATTCAATCACATTATCACAGACTAAAAAATAGATAGAATCAGAACATAAATTTCAAATTGCAGAAGGCTCATACCTGTTCTTGAACAGATTCCCGTAAAGAAGGTTCAGTGGCTGAACCAACGTCTAGCAGGAACCTCGACTGCATAGCCGAAGCTATGTTTGATGGGGCCTTTGCCTACATAATATCTCAATGAAAGCATTGTCATTGGTAATGTTACACTTCACAACAGGGTTGTGATAGGCAAACACAAGACTAAAAATAGTTAATTCACCACTAGCAATTCAAACTTATCTAGCATGATGAAAGGATTGAAAGCATATGCAGTAGTCAGGACATGCCTAATGAGACTTTTCCAATGAGGCAGAAACTGAGTTTTGCATAAGGTATTTTTGGTATATCTATCGAGAGAAGACAAATGATCACCTGCTCAGAAGTCATGAACTGATTTCCTTTATCAAAGAGCTTCCTTCAAGTGGGAAAAAAAAAATCAAACACGTCAATAATCTGTAAAGAACTATCTCCTTGACTTAATGTCTGTACTCTGTAGCAGAAACAGTAGTTCAGTACCTTCCCTTTACCAGGCAACTACTGGTTTTTTCAGAAAATTGTGCTCTGGAGCTTGTTGGTTTCTTCGACGTAGCAGAAGCAACCCCAAGTCTACCTTTAGTTACCATTGGTTTAGCTGAAGTTTTAGTTTTCATCGTGGCGTTTGTGAAAACTCGATTGACTCCTTGGAGTGATCGTGAAGCTAAACTTGTTGCGTAGATGGTGTCTTGGCAAGACAACGGGTTCTACATTCAAAATAGTTTAAATCAATTGCAATAAAAAACAAGTTCCACCAATTGGAAGACGTCGTAAAGTTAAATGTTGACAGCCCTACCAAGCAGATCAACATCAATGCACGATTTTTCCCTCCAAGTGAATCTTGCAACATGCGAGTTAATCTGCTTTCCCGGTATGGAACACGATTTTCATTGGCATTTAAGGCATTCACCACATTGAGTAAGGCATACAAAGACTTATTGACTCTACTGCTGTCAAAAAGATTGAGGCTTTCCACACTCTTTCGTCTAGCATCCTCATAACCTAATACGATGGTAAACAATAAGAATCGTATGAAGCATAGACACCATAAATGAAGTTAATTTGGATTTGTTTCAAGTTTAGGACTTCAGAACCTGCTAAATCGACCAAATTTATCTTGCCTAAAAGCTTAGTACTGGAACATCCCTGGGTACATATGATGTGAATTATCAAACCCTTGTGGCTTCTTCTTTGCTTCTCAAATGGTACCTGTTTTGTGGCTCGACGCGAATCACACCCGGCAAAGTATAACTTGTGAAATTCAGGAATGGATTTAACAAAGGCCTGTTAAAGGAAAAGCGAAAGAAGTAAAGTTACGCATATAGGCTAAATGTCAACTCAGCTTTGCAGATCTTCTGTAAATATAAGAACAAAAAGGCACTAAATGACTTGCCTGAGATAGCCCTTTAAGCTTAATTTTCCCCAGGGCATCTTCAAATACTTGAACTTCTGACCTGGTGGGGTCCAGGAGATCATAAACATGGTCCTGAAACACTTCATATAAAGATATAGCGACTGACTTTTGATTGTCCTCGGCCATTGTAAGAACTTCAGCAAATGCTAGTGCTGCCAATCCTTGTTTCTCCTCGGTACCCTTTGGTTGCACAGTGTCAAACAGTAAGCATGGCCTCAACATTTGAGCTAAGAAGTACAGATACAGAACAGTACACGAACACAAAAAAGACAAGCATATACGGACACGGCATTTCTCCAAAACTTGGACGCAGACATGCTAAGGACACATCAACTATGAAATATAGAAAATCTCAAGTTGTATATTAGAAATTCATATTGCAGTCAACTCATTATTTATTTATTTTATTTCTATGAAATTAGGAATAAGAAAAAAGTTGTATTAACATTATCAACATACAAATCAACGGTTATCGTACACATGATTTTTTACTCTGGACCAACTTTTAAAAACTGCAATTTAGCCTCCTAATGTGTCAATAATCTTACGGTGTTCACAACGTGGCTAATTAAACAAAATATACATCGGACACGTATTTTGGAGAGTTTCGTGTCCATATCTGACGCATATTGGACATGGATATGTGAGGCTGGCAAGGTGTCCGTGCTCACGTAAAAGCAATTGTTATTAGAGGAAGGCTCAACTTAATCTTTTAAAGGGCAGCACAAAGCTCTACACTTAGCTGCAGACGGACATGAGTCACTTTGCAATGCTGCCCATACAATACCGACGGATGGAGGCGGTTAGTTCTCCCTACGCTTTCCCCGCGCCAGTAGGGGTCACCTTGAGTATAGGGTGGATGCTGCCCCCATAAAGCCAACATTATTGATAGCTACAAGAGTCAAACTATTAAAAGAAATAAAGTCTATAAACAATCTCACCTGGATTGTGTATGTCTTCCCACTTCCTGTAGCTCCAAATGCAATGATGCCAACGTTTTGGCCATCAAAAACCCTTGAAATCAGTGGCTGTATCTCCCTCGAAAATATCATACTATTATCTTCATTTTGCTCATAGCAATAATCCACCTCATACCCATTTCTGTAAGACAATAAAGTTATCAATTCTATTAACAAAGAAACCTAACTAGCAAGATAGAAAACAAGCAAAGAAAAAAATGGAGTCCTCACCAATCACACACTCATTCCCGTTTCATAATCATGAAATGGGAACAATAAAATTCCAACTCAAGAAGAAATCAACACAAATTAATCGAGAATATGTTACTTTAGTACGCCTATCAGCAGAAAATACACTAGACAAAAACGTTAATTCGCCAAATAAATCGAAATCAGGGCGATGAGGGTTTTCCTTTTTTATGATAACTCAGGTGTCCGGGGCCCAATCCCACCGCCCGCAAGCGGGAGCCCATTTAAAACCGGAGCAAAGCTTCGTATGGACCGACCGCAAAGAAGTTGATAGCATCTGGGAGATTTCGAACATGACCCTAAGTCCCAAGCCTTACCACTAGGCCAACCCCTGGGGTTCTATGAGGGTTGCCCTCTAACCAAACAAGTGGAAACAAGTGACTTTTTTCCAAAGCTAATTCGATAATTGATACAACAAAACGAAGACTACAACAAAACAAGAAAATACCTGGTCGATTGGCCTCCGAAGGAAACCGTGGTCTTTTCAGCTGAACCGTCTTCGTTTGGTTTCCGCACAGAGATCCACGGCGCTGAGTCTCCGTTTAAAGATTCGGTTTCTTGATCTGTGAAACCCCTGATTTTGGCCACGATTCGGACTTTCCGAGACGGGTTTGAACAGGAACTGGGTTTGCCGCGATCTGGGTCTGCCGCCGAGGAAGCCATGGACGGGACAGAAAGTGAAATTGGAGTGTGATGGTAACGGAAAAAGAGGAGAGGGAGAGAGAGGAGATATGGGTTTCAGTGACCGTTTTGGTATGTTGCTCGTTTTCAAACTTGATGTATGGGAGTTTGCCGCTCTCTCTCTCTCTCTCTCTCTCTCTCTCTCTCTCTCCGAAGTGTGCGATGTAAGGATTCTGGGAGGGTGTTTTCGTCAATTCATGAGGAGCGGCCTCGAGCTTTCGAATTGTGGGCCCACAAGCTGAGAGCGTAATGAATAGCCCAAGCAGTTTAACGTAAATGGGCTCAATCTTTATTGGGCTTTTTCTTCATCTCAGATCCATACCGTTTTTTTTTGAACCGCCAGATCCATACCGTTTGACCGCCTTTTTAAGGTTTGTTTGGAACTCTCAAGTCAAGAGAGAAGAAGAAAATGATCAAAAAAAATAGAGAAGAAGAAAAAGAGAGAGTTTTTGAGTATGAAAATTTGAAAATAGATACAAGAAAAATTGATTCTCTTGTTTGATTTCCTATTTGAAATGAGCGAGAGGATGGGACTATAGCGGAGCGGCGCAATGAGCACTCAAGTGTTTATCCGCTTTCATGTATTGGGTTTGAGCTCGTAGAGCCCTCTCTCTTGCCGCTATTATCAAAAAAATTGGAATGGTACTAAAACTAACTTTTCTTTTCTTTTTCTTTTTTTTTCCTTCCAATTTTCTTCTTTGTTGGTATAATTTTCTTCCTTTTTTCCTTTCTTTATTACAATATCATACAGAAATTCTCTCCAACTTATTTACTTTGTTTTATCTTTCGCTCTCAACTTCCAAACTTAGCTTAGGGTTTGTTTCCAACATTTATAAAAGAGGAGAAAGAAAGGAAACACACTTATTGTTTCCCTTTTAATTGTTTGGTTCTTTGACAAAACATAAATAAAAAGAAATCCACATTTTTCCACCAAAGAATTTTCGTAGTTCTGATTTTACAGCTTCTGATGGGTCTAGTTTCATCGCACAATCCATTACTCAAAAACGGATGATCCATTAATCCAACTAGAAGAATATTATAAATTGATCTATTTTTTTATTTCCACCCTATGCGTGCAAAGTCCCCTCAAAGGATTGTGTCCCCGTACTTCCAACAAAATCGAGAAAGAGAGAGAAATGTTGTTTGGATTGGAATTTGAAAAATAGAGGGGTAATGAGTGGAAAGAGATAGAGAGAGAAATATTGAAAGTACGAGGAATTTAGAGGGAATTTTTAAAAAAAATCTTTTTAAGTTCTAAAGAGAACAAAGCAGAAATGTAAATAAAAAGAAATCCAAAAGATAGAAACGAAAAGCTTTATTTTCTTATATTTTCTAATTATATTTTATTTACTACTCATATTGCATATATTTTCTCTCCTTTTCTTCTCTCTATTCTACTAATTAAAATAAGCATTTATTTTTTAAATTAAAAAATGATAAATTATAAAAGAATGATATGTCTCCTGAAACGAAAAATAAGTAAGAGTACATTCTTAACGGAACGAGGGAATCTATTTTCTCTCACAATTTGCTACTAACCCTAAAAAAAAAAAACTATTTTCCACCTACTTTCTGTCCCTGCCCTTTCCTTCCTCGAGTTCCAACACCCAACAAAGCGGAGGGTTCAGTCGTAAAATCAGTAGCAGGATCATCCACTGCAGGAAAAAATCGAGTTCATCAAATAATTAGTCTCTGTATACGATTCTGATCGACAATCGATTCGATTCCCCTGATTCATTAGCTTTTCTGTGGCGAAAAAAATAGTCTTTTGGGTGTAAAATGGATGAGAAGAGAGATAACAACGGCGGGAAGAAGATAATGTCACCATGTGATGTAGAGGCACTTAAGAAATGCTTAGAGGAAACCAAAGGGGACTATTTTAAATGCCAATCGCACATTGAAGCCTTCAAATCCTCCTGCTCTCTCAAGAAGCCCCCAAATTCGTCTTCCCAAACCGTGATCAAGACTGGTGTGGTCTCCGATCTTTAGGATTCAGGTCATTGAGTTTGAATTGCAACTTTTTTTTTGGCATAATGTCTGGTTTCATTGTAATGTTCTATGGTCGTGAATTGTTAGTTTGTGTGAAATCGTTGAATGGATTGACTCAATAAAAAAGTTAATTTTGATGCCCACTATGGTTTACTTATTTGGGGATTTTGTGGAATGAATTTACTTCATCTTATTATCATGTTGCGAAAGTATTGGTGTTGTAAACGATTTGGTGAAGAACCCTGAGGGTTAGCCCTGGTGATCGGTGGGCTTTGCTCCCAAGATTGTCCAGGTTCGACTCTTGGGGCCTGACTGCAAGAAAGTAATATATGGTGAGTTCCTAGTCCTAGCTGGCCTGCCTTTGACCGAAGAGAAGAAGGGATTAGCTGAGCTTGAACGTCAAACCAAACCAAAAAAAAAAAGAAAAAAGGTGAAGAAAGATAGTTTGAATTCAGTTTTTGCTGTGAATTATGATTTATGTTCCCATTTGCATTTTGTTGTCATATGTATTTGCTTTATAGATCCTCTCTTTTGGGACTCAAAATATGGCCACTTACTTGTTTTAGTGGCTGTGTTTGCAATTTATGATTTAACCTCAACCAGCCGTGGTGGTACTTCGTCCACATCCTCCATCTTTAGGTTTTTGAATTGGCCTAATTTGATACCCCTACAAAAATCCAGATCCAATGCCTTTCCTGATAAATTTGAGTTTTTTGGTTGGGTGGATAATTGCTTTTTTTGTCAATTACAAGTCATAACTTACCGTGTCCTACTTCATAAGCGAGAAACTACGAAGTCGAATCCCTTTTTGTTGTTTTAGGCCTGCTAATAGAGATGTACACAGGGTTCCTTTGGCTTGCTCTTCACAAGAATCTCCTCCGTGGATTCCATCTCCTCTTGGAGCTCTGTTGGATGTTCTGTTTGTTGATTCTTCTTCTCTGTAGTCTAGCCTATAAGGGCATTTTCTTGTATTCAGATTTCAAAAGTACAATGTTATTGTCCTTTTCCCCTTGTTTAATGGCTTCTGTCGTGCCAGCTCTACTCCTTGAGGTCAAAATCCCAACCTTGTTAACCTCACATGGCATAAGGGTCTTTTGTCTCCTTTTGTTGTACTTCAGTTGCGTCTAGTTTACTGTGCTATAAACATTAGTTATATACTGAGTCAATCTGTTTACAGAATAACATGTGCTTCAAGTAAAGCATGTGAAAAGAAAAGAAAAGATAATAGCTTCAGCTTATTTAATCCAAAATGCTGTAGAGCCTACACTGCACCCATTTAACACTCAAGATATTATTGTTATTGTTTGATTAAGTTATACTCCTATAAGGAAGGTTCCTAGAAGAATCTAAGCTCAAGAGCCTATTCAATGCACAATAGAATAGGCAAAGTACAAATGACCAGCACAACTCCATCATTCCTGCGTTTTGCTTGCCATTTGCTTGCAGATTACTGGAGTATAATCAAAAGCTTCCTTTCCCTTCAAATAAGAAACCAACAAAAAATAAGAGAGCTCTTTCCTGTTATAACTAACCTTATTTGGTGAAGTTTTGCATCACTGTCTTCGTAACATGGTTGTAGTTCATGACTACAACAACTTGCCCTGACTTAACTATGATTTTACTGCTGAGACCAGAGCTTGTATTGTTTTTTCCCCCCCTGATCTGGAGCTTGTATTGTTTAAATGGCCATCTGTATAATGCAGAAATGTTTGTCTCCTGATGTATATACACAACTATATGCATCTTTATGTGTGGATTCCTTTGATAGAACTATATATTCTACACATATTCATCACCCCAAACCAGCTGATTAAACTGTCCTCCATATATTTCTGAACTATAATGCCTGGAACTCAGACCTCTCTGGAGCTCCCATTATTCGACATCTCCCAGCCCATAAGTGCAACCTCTCTTTCTTCCCTTTCTCTAGCCTGCAAAGAATGGGGTTTCTTTCGCATCATCAACCATGGAGTTTCCAAAGATCTTTACAACAAACTCTACACTGTTTCAAACCATATTTTCAGCCTTCCTTCCGAGCTGAAACTCAAACTGGGGCCCTCATCAACCTTGAAAACCTACACTCCTCACTTCATTGCCTCACCTTTCTTTGAGAGCCTTCTGGTGTCTGGACCTGACTTCTCTGCCTCGGCACAGAGTTCTTCAGAAGTCCTCAACCAGTCAAGTTCAGAATTCAGGTAAGGAAAAACTTTCTATATATTTTTTGAGGCATTTAAAGCAATAGGAATCCTTCAAAATGTAAATGCTTGTACTCAAGGAATAATCACCAAAAAGAATGCACATATTATTCTCTCTCTCTCTCTCTCTCTCTCTCTCTCTCTCTCTCTCTCTCTCTCTCGTATTCTAGAACTTTTATTTTCCATTTTGAAGTCTGATTACTTCTGAGAAAATAGTCTGTTCATAGTAAATGGTTATGTTTTACATGCTTTGGCAACAGCCTTTTGTATTTCTGTCCCCTCTACTGAACTGGTTTTGTTTGTCCATCAACTTGCTTTTTGCTAGTGAGATTCTGAGAGAGTATGGAAACCGAATGACGAACCTATCGAAAAGCATAATCCAGATAGTGCTCATGTGTTTAGGGGAAGAATTTGAGAGGAAATTTGAATGCGAATTCACCAACTGCCATGGCTATTTAAGAATAAACAACTACTTGCCGCTTGAGTGCATGAATCACAAAGAACTTGAAGGTCTTGGCATGCACACTGACATGAGCTGCGTAACGATCGTTTACCAGGACCAGATTGGTGGGCTCCAAGTAAGATCAAAGGAAGGGAAATGGCTCGATATAAATCCATGTGATGATACTCTGGTGGTGAATATTGGAGATTTAATGCAAGCCTGGAGCAATGGAAAGTTGAGATCATCCGAGCACCGAGTTGTTCTGAAGCAACCGTTGAATAGATTTTCCCTAGCTTTCTTTTGGTGCTTCGAAGATGAGAAGCTCATTCTTGCACCTGAAGAGGTGGTTGGGGAAAGGAACTTGAGGGTCTACAAGCCATTTGTCTGCGCGGATTATATGAAGTTTAGACAGAACAGTGAGAGAGGGAAGTTTGAGAAAGTTGGGTTCACTGTGAAAGATTTTGCAGGGACTGGAGGATGAAGAAAGTTGGGATCAATCTCTCTTCAAAATTATGCATTCTTTGATCTTTTCTGTGTGTTTTGGAGCATTTAATTTTGATGAGAGATTGAATAATGTAAGAAAGTTTGGATTTTCTAAGGTGGGATTTGTGAGTTTCTCTTGAGTGCTTGTTTTTATGTGGTAGTTTGGGCCTAGGTTCCCAGGTACACCCACATCCATGATGATGTGAGCTTTTGGTTTTTTTTCCCCCTGTGAGAGTGTCGTGAGAATCTTGAAACACGTGAATTGCGAGTGACAATCGTAAAAATGAGAGTTCACTAGAGCAGGATTAGACTAGAGGATCTCTCATGTTTTAGTTTCTAGGGGGCAGTGTTGTTATTTTTAATCCACAATTGCTAGCTGATTTATATGTTGGATCTGGTGCTCATTTGTTTATTTCTTCTGCATCTGAATGTTAAAACTCGTCGGAGACGGACCTTTCGGTAATATGAATGCCTTGTAAATGCTGCCTGTATATACTTGTTTTCCCATTTCCCAAAACGCACCTATGGGTTTTTTTTTAAATTTTTGTTTTTTTTTTCAATATTTTTTTTTTATCTGAATAGCATACCTACGGTTGAGAAATTACTACCTCCATCTCTAATTGCTGTGCCTTTTTTTCTGTTTTTTTAGACCTCACAAAAAATTGTCTATATTTCACAATTAAAAATGATTTTGAAATCTTTATTTAAAAAAATTAATTGAAATTTATCAAATAAGATCCATATTAAATATATATATATAGACAATTTTTTGAGATATTTCAAAAAAGAAACAAGCACAACATTTTGGAAAGGGAGTAGGAACTCTATCAATTAGGTGGGGACCTATGAAGGTTGCTAAAACAAACCAATGAATGCAGTTTTCCAAATTTGCTTCACTACCTTGGAGTATTCTTGGCCACAAACCTGGGGACATTGGAGTGTTTACCGGTCTCGAGGTGCGCGCAAACTGAATCAGGTTATCAAAAAACCAAAAAAAATATTGGCCACAAAGGTTTCTTATTGATTAGCCCATAGTCAGAAGAATCAAAAGTAAAGAATTCAGAGGGACAGCACGTCCAAAGGGAGCTAGGATCTTCAGGCCAACTTAGCAGTCAGGTCAGAGTGGCAGACCATTTACTTTGCAAAACACCAAGTTTATCATTCAATGTGCTGGTGTGCAATTTGAACAATTACCAGGCAACACCCAAGAGGCTACGACGACGGGACAACTCATTTGAGTCATCGCTCCTCCGCATGTACAAAGATTCTCAATGTAATGCGACGTAACCTTTCTGCCGTATCAGTATCACATACCGGCGTAATCCAGGGTCATCACCAACTCCTTTCTAATATCTCTGTGTCCTCCCAAAGGGCCCACAATCTATTACAGAACAATCCCAATAACATGAACAGATTGTGGTTAGCGCAACAACAAATGAGAGTGCACTCGGGATTTGCATGGACATGTGCGTGCAACTGTAATGACGAAAATAAAAAAACTACTGGAACTCACCCAAAATGCCAAGTGAGACCATAACAATTTTGTTCATTGCTCCTACTTAAGTACCAGAGGTCCACATTATTGTGCCTATATGAACCACGCAATCAATGCATTTGAGTGCGTGGTTCATTCAATCATCTGAAGTAGAATGAGATATATGATCTAAACCATGAAAATTTGTGGTGTTCTCCAGTTGCGTTACAGCTGACAGGATGTGGACATGAAAATGAACATGAACTCAGTGAGTTGAAAAACACTCCAGGGCTTAAAAAAAACCATCTGATAATTGTTTTTTTTCTTCCTAACAAGGAACAGGCATTCGTTATTACCTCCAGTGTATTCAAAAGCTTATGAAGGCATCCGATTGAGAACCAAGATAAAGAACATAGAAGCCACATGCACTGTAGCTGAGTTAAATCCTAGCTCAAGTCGTCCATGTAGACCAGACAGATACATGAATTCAGCTCAAGATTTTTCTAGCTTTTACAGTATAATATGTAGCAGCTTTGTTCTCGTGACATTCATTAGGTCCAGCACCATGCCAATTTTAGTGTGCCAATTTAGTGGGATTCGTCCGTGAACTCTTAACATCTCCTTCCCAATCACTCTCATGGAACATGCATGATGCAGTTTCTTCCATAATGTTGAAAACGGAAGAGCAGCTTACTTTGGATCTCCTTAAGTCATGCTCTTGCTATCGGCCACACTTAAGGGGGAAAAATTAAGTCATGCTCTTGCTATCAGTAGTGGTTGTAGAGTAATTTTCCCCCCTTAATGAATTTCTGCGCTCTGGTTCAATCCAAAGTAAGGAAACCAACTTCAATGAAACCAGAAACTGTTCATATGAGCCTAGCAAAAGTAAAAACATTTATCGTAGAAAACAGAAGGTCTCATTCTATTCACAGAAGATGTTATTTATCGCTTAATGATACCCACCCAACCCAAGCTCCACAAATCAAAAATTTATCACTCCACCATGCATTACCATCGAAGCCTGTTGGCGTATGACAAAATATCATATGATGGTGCGAAATCATCTCTCATAAATGTAATGTACTCCTCTTATCCAATACAAGGGAGAAATGAAATAAGAAAAGGGGAACAAATAATGCAGAAAATGGAAAAGTTGTGGAAGGTTACCATTAGCAAGCGTTACAACTCTTCCTACATGTTCCGTAGTAGTCAGGAGAACCAATCATGAAGATGGGATTTCTTTGACACTCCCCTACAGCAGCCCACCTGGTGCAGTTTTCATCCTCATCAGTGCAATCACCATCTTCCAATCGTAGTGGGACCTTTTCTCTATTAACGGCTCTCACATGGAAGAATTTGGTGGCACACCACATGTCCCCCTCAATGACAGGGCATCTTGCATGGGGGCTACTCCTGTCAGGCGATGCATTCAGATGGCTATTGAAGAATAGTATTGCATTCCCTTTAGTGGGTCTCAGCTTGGAACTGCTTTTTCTACAGTCGGACCATATCCTGTTCTCCACGTGAGAGTTTTCTAACTGCTGATCACAAAATATAAGGATTCTATTAAAGTCGGACAAAAACAAAAAGAACAGCTACAGGGGATTTTTGATGGTTTGCTCGCACCTCTGACTCTGGGAAGAAGATTTGACCCCCCTGTGAGACATTTGAAAGATATAAAATGACGGTAGCCATCAAAGGCTCGTTGAGTGCTGCATTTGATTTATTACCAAAATAATCATACTTCTCTTTGGCATCTTCAAGCCCAAAATGCAGAACCTGAGAAGGCTTGCTGTTCTCTGAAAAAAACAGAGGAAGTTACATAGTGACAGAATACAAAGATGCATCTTGAATAAGAGAGCAGTTTCAGGAAACCAAGGAGCAGGATCTTGGAAAAACCTTTTGGTAGAAATGTCCAAGATGAAATCCTTTCCTCAATTCTCGCCACTACATCATCCTAGAAAGCACAAAGATTACTATGAGGATCAAAACTTTCTTGACATCAGAGCATCTCTATTAACACTGCACCATTGGCATACAGGTAATACCATTCAAATTTCAAGACGAAAAGGAAAAGCTACATTGCGGGCAAGATAGGAACAAAGAGTATTGAAGGGGTGAAAAGACAGGTTACATGCCCTAATTACTTAACGTGAAATTCTGCTTTAGCTCTACAGGATTACCCTCGAATGATAACCACATTCAACTACTGATTTTGGAGGGGGAGAGAAAAAAAACCATGTGCAATTACCTAAAAGACAGTGAAGTGCATACTCTCACGTGGTATGTAACTAACTAAAATAAATCATAATTTCTACTTTCAGCTGAAGCTGAAGCAGCATGAACTGATGGAGGAATATATGAAAGACCTGTGATATGTATGTTGGTCAAGTGTAAAACTCACAATCATAATCAAAGAGGTTTCTGAATTTGTGGTCAGCTCACTAGTGTTAGCTTTCCCAGAGTCACCACCATTCCTCATAGAATTCTCCTTCTTGCCCTCTGCCTGAACACAAATAGATACTTGTTAATCGAGTCAGGGCAAGTAAGTGCAAGGGAAAGAGTAATTGCTATAGAATGACAAAGCAGGGATTTACCAAAGTGATAAGGTGGTCGCACTCCTCTTCTGATAGAAAGCCTCTATATAAGAATACCCTGTCCCAAGTAAAATAAGGCCATTTTTCAGATGATTAGAACAAGAAAGACAGAGAATTCACGATAAACGCATAGTTTTTTTTTGTTATATAACAAGGAACAACTACCATACTGGGAAATGTTGAAAAAACTCAACAAATCACAATGTGCATTGAAATCACAAACAACGACACAGTTTGCCATGATTATATTACTATACACCTATACCATGTTACTATCAAGACACATCACATAAAGCACATGAAGAAGCAACAGAGGATACATTAGAGTACCTGACCTTGGTCGCCAAGAGAGTTGGATAACTTGTGATGGGTTGATTCGGTTGTACTTAATTGGACGGCCCAATTGTATGATACTTTTTTGGTTCACATCCTTACTTCTCAATTCCTTTCGGCTACTGAAGACAAATTGAAGGGATAATTAGCAACACCTTAATGTATCAAAGGCACAGTTTTAATTAAGCCGTCGCAAATCTTTCAGCAACTTATGTAGCTAAAGAACATGGGTTAAAAAGTGAGTGATGTATGATCATCACTGAAGTACGAGAGTTGAATAGCAAGAATATACTTAGTTCCAATGAAAAGTTGATTTAAATCTTCCTTATACAAAGGACTAGTTGGAGCCTTATTGAGGATCCAAATTTATCCATGCCATCCAAGAGCAAAAAGTAATTTCGAACGTAAATTAGCTTTGTTCATACTTCATATATTGAGGAGTAACATATCCAGAACTCTTTATACGAATAGCTGAATGCCCCTCTCGCCAGTTCATGCACATTGCAGACTAGTTTTGTGAAGACTAGCAGACGAGGCACACTAGAAACAATGGATGGAGGACCTGAAAGACTTTTGTTCTCACTTGTAAGTTGGTTTTGAATATCATTGTAGACTGCAACATATTTATAAAATATGCAAAGTAAAACTATACTGTCTATTCATCCAATCAGATAGATATCGCTTCTTGGAAGAAGCAAACTTAACTGAAGTTTCTTAACTCCACTTGAACTTTATTTGTCATTTTGAAGTAGAGCGTAGTGTAATCTTGGCATACAATTAGCTTCAAAGCAACAAACAGGATGGCACTGTCGCTGACATTTTTTCACAATGTCAGAATGATGAAAATTGGCTGCTTTCAATTCAAAATAACTATTCTCCAGCTATACGGTGGCAGTATTAATTACTATCCTCCCTCAGACTATGGTGGTTTGCTTTGAAAATCCCCCCTCCTATCAAAATTCCATTTACAACATACGGAGAAGACAAAAATTGATCAACAAAAATCAGCTTTCATACTCTCACTCAATTACGTCATTTAACAGCTGAAAAAAAAAAAGACGAAAACACACACTCAGCCCTTATTTACAGAAATTCCAAAAACCATCACTTAACTGTCATGGTAGAACGAAACAATTTTTTTTTTTTGGTATGTAGAAGGTAACAAATTGCACTTCATTTTGAACCTGATTTCTGTTAGATTTCTTGGATGGTTCCAACCTAAAACCAATTGACTATAGGTAGAGCAGCCTCTAGAATTTATTAACCACGCTTGGGTGGCTTAGATGAGCGATGTGGGACAAGTCTAATACTCCCCCTCATGTGCAGCCCGGATGCACATGGAGGTGATAAACCAAGAGCTGACCGACTGACTCGGGTGACAGAGATGACAGAGACTTTCCCACGAGTGGTGAGGCCATCCAAGACCTAGCTCTGATACCATGTTAGATTTCTTAGAGGGTTTCAACCTAAAACCAATTGGCTTTAGGTAGAGTAGCCTCTAGAATTTAGTTGGTTTTAGGTTGGAACCCTCCAAAAAATCTAACAATTTCACCTCTCAACTGAGCAAACGTTCTTCACAGCCATACTTTGGCTTGAAGGTCAAGACAAAATGTAAATCTTTTAAAGCATCTCCAATGGGGAGCCAAAACGGCAGCCAAAGCCATACTTTGGCTTGAATGTCAAAAAACGCAGCTCCAATGGGGAGCTCAGCCATTTTTGTGGCAAATTCAGCTGCGGCCGTTTGTGCCACATCCGATTTCCCACTAGTTTCTGTTGGTTCAAAAGTCGTCGTAGCCGATGAAAGTGGATAAACAGAGATGCTTCATGTCACGTTACGATGTCGCTTTCCTTAAGACGATATTCGCCCCCACCAATTCGAGGGAATCTGGTGTGCACCGGGTTACAGCGATTCAGCGAAGCCGCCTCCAAGATAAAATGAAGCCCAGTCTCCAACTGTTGTCTAACTGCGTTATGCACAAACGAAGAGAGACCCGAATACCTTTGGATTTTGCGAGCCTCTTAAGTATATTCATAGGAGAAAATTCTAGAGAGAAACAACAATCAGAATGGTTCTGATTCTGTCACCTCAAATTGGTAGAACCCTTTACCTTTTATAGGCAAAGATCATGACTGTTAGCCAAAGATCACATCTCTTGATTTAATCACAATAATCATGTCTATTCATAATAGCCATGTCTATTCATGCGATCCTAATAGTCATACCTTTTAATTAGATCATGTCTATTCATTTAACCTGAATAGACACATCTTTTGCCTTTAAATCCAATAAACATGTTCATTCATATAACCTGAATAGACACACCTTTTGGATTAAAACCGTTCACCAATATTCACATTTAATATTCATTACATATTTTGGAAATGTTCCAACAGTTTCAACTACCAAAAATCCAAATCAATGGCGTAAGACTCGTAACTTAAACTTCGTTACAAATTGAAGCCCATACTTTAGTTTCACTCTCGCGTAATTTTGTTGTTTTAATAAACAAATAGTAAAGCCCATCGCGGTACCAACCTCACTCGAGCAATTCTATCAATTGTTCAAGAAAACAAAAATATCAGAGGGCGAAGAGAAATTCCAATCAGAGATTATAGCCTGACAAAATTACAAGCATTTTAGTCCCTCAAATTCATATATGCAGTGCGCGGAATCAATTCAAGTCCAAGCCTATATCTAAATTGTTGAAGATTAACAACTTTTTCCAATAACCAATAGAAACTTCTTTCAATCAAACAAAAGCAAAAGTCAACCTAAAAGTACGAGAAATCGATATGGGTTTCTTACGTTTCTGCGTAGAGGCTGGAGAGACAACACGCGAAAGCCAAAAGGAGGAGAATTGGGAGATGGGTCGCCATTGGTAGACTCTACCAATTTGAACCTGAGGGAGATATACAGAATTTGCGAAGAGAGATTCATACAAGTACATGATGGGGTTTGGATGTTGCGGCGCAGCATGAAAGTTCATGCTATTTACTCGAATTATATCAAGCTTGGATTTTGCAATTTTCTTTTTATTTTTACTCGACGAATACATTTTAAAGAGTTAAAAATTATGATAAAAAATTAAAAGCATTCACGTAAGGTGAAAAATGTCTACAATCTTTATTGTTTGTCGTCTTATCATTACTATCTAATCAGAGATTATTAATTCTTTTCTGTTTTTTATTTTATATTTTTTTATTCTTCTCGATAAAACGTAAAATTGTTTCAAAAAAAATTGATGAAAAATTAAACAAAAATTAGTCAAACCTTAATAATACTGACTATTTGCAAAATAGATTAATTTAAGTCAAACTTGATCGTTATAATTTACAATTATTTGTTCTCTATTGATGACATTTAATTCTTTTGAAAATGACTATTTGGTACATGTTTTAAGCAATAAGATTGAAGTGGCTATTTTTGCGGTCTTACAAAAAATAATTTTTTTCAGAATTGCTTTTCACACTCCTCTTTTTTATATCTACACTTCTTTTTTGTCTTTTATCAACAAAAAAAAAATTACACTTTCAGCGCTAAAAAACAGAAAAGGGTGTGTGATATCAAAAAATGGAATGTGAAAATTAATAACCTTTTTTTCAAAATCAACAAAATATATAGCTTTTTCCAAAATAAACATAAAAAATCACCGGCAAGAGAACAACATTACTACTATATTTAGGGCTTATTTGATAACCTAAATTTATCACTTAAAACTGAATCAATTAAGTAATAAGTGATTCAATGGATTTGATAACGATATTATTCATTGCTTAATAAATTATGTGCTACTTAAAATGTAGGCTAAAAAGTTAAAAAAAAAATGTAAATTTGAACTACTTAATTCTGGCTGAATTCTTGTGTACTTACATTTAATCACCATACCACCACCACAACCACTCCCACCACCATCACCATCACCAACACCACCACTTCGCCGCCGCCACCGCCACCACCATCACAACTATCACTCCATCGACATCACTCACTGTCACTATTACACCATCACTCCACTACCACCACCACTTACTGTTACCGTTACATCACCATCACTCTACCACCACTATTACACCACTATCGTCAGCATTCCACCACCGCCGCCGCCGCCGCCACCACTCCATCACCACCAACGCACCACCACCACCATCACAATCACCATTCCACCATTATTATAAGTACATTGTGAGCATTAGTAAATTAAGAGAGAATCGGAACTAAAATTAATTTATCCTTTTTTAATTCAACACTTAATATGTTTACCAAACAATTTTTTAGTTTAAAAAATTCAGTATTTAATTTTCAGTACTTAATTTTATAGTATTTAGTTTCAAATTTCAAATTTATCAAACAGGTCCGTACTTTTCTAACCACAAGAAATAATTCCACTAATAGCAATCCAGATACCAAATTTGCCCCAGCCTTTTCTCATTATGAAATTGATATACACATTCTCCATTTCTCCACTCACATTTCTTTTTTTTTCTCTATTAGAATGAAATTACTAAAATGCCCCTCAACTTGGGGCATTTTAATAGCTCCATAAAAAACGAGGAAAAAAAAGGGGGGTGTAGGTGGAGAAATGAGGGATGTGGATATCAATACTCGAAACGTTGACATATGTAAAATATAACCTATTAATTTTGTAAGTTCTAAGTTTATTTTAGGATAACCTACGTATTTAGACATTTTCATAAGATTTTAGGATGTATTTTTTTATTATAGGATAAGTTACTCTAGGATTTAGACACTTTTATAGAGTTTTATGGTGCACTTTCTTATTATAGAATTTTAGTAGTATAGGCACTTTCACATAGTATCATAGAATTTAGGTTGTGTAGACTTGTGATTTTACAAAACTAAAACTATTAACGTTGTGTTTGGTTTTGGTTGGGAGTTTAGTTTAGTTTTGATAGTGAGTGGAGAGAGAAATAGAGTACTGATTGAAGGTAGTGGTAATGATCGGAGAGATAGAGAGAAATAAAAAAATAATAATTAAAAAAATAGAATAATAATTAAAGAAAAAATAGAGTAATAATTGAAAACTAAACCAAGGACAGAACAAAGCCTAAGTGGACTCGTGTGATAGGTCAATAGTGGACCTATCACTGAATCCCTGCCTCCCAAAACCCTAGTTCTTCCTTCAACGATTCAACCCGCCTCAGATCTCAGCAGATTATCCCAGCAATCGAAGGTAAACAATCATCTGCAACCACCTTCTCGATCTTCTATTCATCTTTACTCATACTCTCTGGTTTTGAAAATTTGGTGCTTTCATATAAACTGAATTTCAGTTGATTTTGCGAGTTTAACTCTGCCTGCATATATCTGTTTATCATCTGCTGCCACTGAGAAAAACCAATCTTTTCACTGTTCCTGAGAACCCAATTCGAGTTTATACATGGTGTTCGTCGTCTGTCTCTGTAATTCACTCTTTTTTTGTTCAAACTGCTATGCATTGACCTTGGGGTTTGGCCCAATGGTCGTGTAGCGCTCTTTTGGAGCGCGAGGTTAGGATTTGACTCCTATTGACAGGAGGTTAGCCCTCACAGTAATTTAACATATACTAACATCTAAAAAAAACTGTTATGCATTTACATTTTGCAAGTTTGTTGCGAAGCACTGACAAGCTGAAAAAAGGGGAAGAAAGAAAGAAACTAACTGGAGTGCATTTGGGTGTGCTATTGAAGCAGGTATGGCTCCACAACAGCCAAACAGTGGTCTCTTTGTGGGTTTAAACAAAGGTCATGTTGTGACCAAGAAAGAATTGGCTCCACGCCCATCTGATAGGAAAGGGGTTAGTTGATTCTCTACATCTTGAATTCACTTCAGTCGCATCTATATAAATCTTTTTGATGTTTTGACCTCACATTAATAGTGTGAATGCAATGATTACATTTACATGTTTGACATCGTAAGTGGGGCTAAATGTTTGGTGGATTTCGGGTTTGTGCTTTAGAAAACCAGCAAAAGAGTCCACTTTGTGAGGAACCTGATTAGAGAAGTTGCTGGGTTTGCACCATACGAGAAAAGGATTACTGAGCTTCTTAAAGTTGGAAAAGACAAGCGCGCGCTGAAAGTGGCGAAGAGAAAGCTGGGCACTCACAAGCGAGCCAAGAGGAAGCGTGAGGAGATGTCTAATGTCCTCCGCAAGATGAGGTAGTTTTCCTGCTTTTCTTGCCAATATCAGCAGAAATTACTCATGTCGTCATGAAATTTGCATTTTGTGCTCCAGGTTTTCCGTGTTGAGAACCTTTTAAAGAACTTGAAACCATAGAAGCATTTCACCTAGAAAGATAGATTGATGTTTGGAAGCTTTAGATTAACTCATGTTCTTATCATTATTTTTGGCATGGCATGCAGGTCTGCCGGAGGTGGGGAGAAGAAGAAGTGAAGCCCCCCCATCCACTAGATTTCTAATGGTCTTCAATTTGAAACGTGAAACTTCTCCGCTTGGTTGACAACTGAGTAGTCCAATATTTGTTTTCTTTTATAATGTATTGGTGACAGTTATCTTCAGAAACTCCATATCCTTTGAGCATAAAATCTAAACTGATCGTTTCTTACTACTGTTTAATCCGGCATTCATTTTGGATGTAAATTTCCTATTCCGGTAGATTGAAGCGAAGATTGTAGCCATTGTTTGTGAAGTTTATGTTGGAATGGTTTCTCTCAATAGTGGTTTCAGTGTACTTTTCTGTTTGGCAATATCTGTTCTACATCAAATGACCCACACGTGGATTGTTGCGAGAAAATAATGCTTGGTAGTTGGTACTAAGTTGCCACCCAAGGCATCGATATGTGCACTGAGAACGGAAACTGAATTTGGGGATGAAATGGGAAGGAGATGTTCATTGTCTCGACATCAATCTTTCTAGCCATCTGATGTTCAAATGTAGTCGGTGTTCATTTGCTTTCTTGTTTTATGGTCTCCAGATCAAACTGTTTTCAATTGATGGAACTCAAAATCTGAAGGTGAATCTGCATCTCTAAACATTATCTACGCTTTTGAATTGGTGTGGTCTTTGGCACTTTTCCCTTGCTTGTGAGATCTAACTTTTTGATCCTTTCCATGTAGATTGAACTTAGTGATCCAAGCTGCATTCTGTAGGGCAATGAGAGATTGACCGTAGTTGTATCGCAAAGGACTACTCTACAAAGCATGTGTAAATGTATGAAGGCAAGCAAATCCTTTTGAGCACTGGACATTAACGGGCTTTTCCACGTCTTATTCTTCCTCATATGCTCCGTGGATCCGAACCGTCTTGCATCACTTTGCTAAATTCAGAATTATTCATAATGAAAAGTTACACGGAAATCTATGATAAGTAATCATTCAAATTTCAAAATCTTATTCCACAACGTTTATCATATAAGATCAACTACAATTTTATTGAGGATTGACATGGACCTAATGAAAGCAACAATTCCCTACTTGCTCCAAAAATTTTGTACAAGAATACCCGGATCCTATCTCGAAAGGGTGAATTTTTCAGCACATTAAAACCAGAAGAAAAAAGGTTAAAAGGGAGAATATTGGATGATACATATCCGACTTCTTGGAAGTGATTAACCCAAAACAAAAATAGATTACTCGTGAAGTGTTTCGAATGCAGAGGGTTCATATCTTGAACTTCTGAGCGAGCTTCTCTGCTCCTTCCTTGCACTCTTCTCCAACCTTCTTTGCTCTTTCCTTACAATCTTCCCTAACCTTCTTTGCTCCTTCCTTGAGAGCCAAAGTAAACTCTTCTAAGGAGCTAACGATTTTGGACATGGCGTTATCTCTTAGTTCTCTTGCCTGTTGAACTGTGGGGACCAACCCCTTCAAATGAGATATCAAAGAAAGAACTTTCTGGATGATATTGGAAATGGTGTCTTTGGCTTTCCCTCTAACATCAACAGCCATTGCCTTGAGCTTGTCTACCAAGTTCTCAGCCCTGCTCACTGTTCCTTCAACTGACAATTGCTTTCCCGCATCAAGCCATGTCACCCCAACATTTTCCTCTTCACGGAGGTCGTCGTCAACGACTACTTTGATGCCATGCCTCTCCCAGCGATCTCTAGCCTCTTCCAGAACTTTTGCTTGCTCTCTTGCTCTTTTTGCCTCGTCTTCAGCCCAAGCCCTGGTTGACAATTTGAGAATAATTGTGGTTAGACGTATCAAATATGTGAGTCATAGCAAAATTTCAATAAGACGTCCATATGTAGTGCTAAAGTACAATACTTTGATCTCTTATCTATAGTGCATGCATTTCCCTTTACGGCTAGATGAACCTCAACACCCAGATCTATACCATCAGTCTGAGATGAACGAATAACTAGCTTTTGTAACACCTAAGCAACTGGAAGTGTCTCCATAAATTCAATTAATGCCCAAAAAACCCCCACTATAAGTGGTTATCAGATAATTTAGATGACAATTTAAACTTTGCATGATTGAGTTATTGGACAACCATATGAGGGGGTAAGCGGAGTTGGCTTAGATAAAAGTCAGTAAATGTGATTCCAGTAACCATAAAGCCAGAAAGTCAAAAAAATAAAATAAAATTAAGGCATAAACTTCACCAACTAAGTTGCACCACATGGATGCATCTATCTATACACAGCAGTATTTTGTCAAATTGAGTAATAATATATATAGTTCCGGGTTACCACCCAATAGAAGCAGTGCCTGCAGGCAATTACGAGATGTCTGCAAGCAATTTTTTCTGACCTTACAACAAGTGTGCGGGCCAAACACCTTCGTCGACGTCAGACTTCTGTTTCTTTTCTACAGTAATAAGGTAAATTAGACGTATATTAAAAAATAAGAGTGGTCTACCGAGAAGTACCAATATAAATACTGTATGACTGGAACACAGGGAAAGCAGGGGAGCCATGGTGTGTGCAAAACGGAGAACTCTTACATCATGAATGAAAGTATACACATGCACTAGGATTGCAGTACAACTCTCATGAGTAATTATATACACTCACAGCCAAACAATTTTCATAGCACAATTAGGTAGAGAAGTTCTTTTTACGCCTGTCAATGAGTTTCAGGTTCCATGATATCTAGAATTTGGAAGACTAGCCAGACAAGCAATACACCCATCTTTTCTACCAAAGGCAATATATATATAATAGGCGTATAAACGAGTGTTAAACATAATCTATAATCTTTGTTGCGTTTTCATTTTTTCACCACACTCTAATAACATGCCATTACCCCAATTCAAATATTCATTCAACAACTTCCTCACCTGGCCATGGACAAGGCTTTTCGCTCCACCTCCAGCTCACGTTGTAACCGCACAATCTCTTGGTTTTCGAATTCTGCTTCTTTTAAGAGCTTCCCGAGCCTTTCTTTTTCATAAGATATTCCCACCTTGTTACTCATAAGGCTTTCCAATTGTTCCTCCACCTCACGCCTTAACCTTGAGAGAACTTCCATTTCTGACTCAACAGCAGCACGTTCCTTCATTAAGGCAATATTATCGTTCTCTCGCTCTGCTCTTACGATTTCTAGTTCTACCCGTGCTGCCTCAGCCAACTTTTCCACAGCATCTATCTTCTCCCTTTCCAATAAAAGCTCCTTCTTAAAACTTGCATTGACATCCTTCTCAACCTGAGCTACTAAAGCACTATGTGCAGCAACAGCACTTTCAGCCATAGATTCAGCCTCAATTCGAGCGAGCTCTTCACTGACTATATCAGAACCCTCACCAGTCGCAAGAGCAATGGCAGCCTGGGCATTAGTCACTGGCTTATCTGGCTGGAAAAGCCTTGTATAACCTATCATAAAAGTAACAAACCCTCAATACTAATATACAGGATAGTCCCTTAAGCAATGGTTATGGTCCTTATGGAGAAACACAACCCACCAAATGCAAGTGCTATTATTCCATTTTCTCCAGCTGACAAGTCAGCTACAAGTGCAGGACATGCATCAGGGTTGATCTTATCAATGTCTATAAAGCCAGAAAGCTGGTGCAGGATCTGTGGCGAAAACGTTATTAAATTCAAAACTGTCTGATACACAAAGTTGTTCTCAAAATCAAACATAAGTCAGCCGCCAATTTATCTAACCTTTTTGTCAGCATCTGGAAGCTTTCTTTTCTCTAGTGCCATCTTCCATGAGACGAGATCCTGACGGGATAGAATGCTGCAGTAATATTGAATGAACAGATAATGAAATTGAGGAAAAAGAGAAATAATTGGCCTACGTAGGCACAGAAGAAATCAAGAAACACTTCAGTAATGAATATTAAAACAGTATGTGAAAGTATATTTAGCATCAAGACCAGCAGATGAAAGAAGAGAAACATGGCCTGAAAAATAATCAAAGGAATATAACTAGGAGCATGGATAAATTGACAGTTATATAAACCAAGAGCCAAGATGAAGTCTATAGATGCTTGGTTCCTAGATCGCCAGAGGCATGAATATGGTAAGCCTGAAGGCGGAAGGACAGTTCCCACATGACTATTGAAGATAAGCCATGTATCTGCTTTGCCCAAAGCACAGTACAAAAAGATTGGTGTGCAAGAAAGCATGCGTCCAACAAAAGCATAAAAAGAAATACAACACCCCACATTATCCTACCTTTCAGGTGAGAAGCAAAGGGAACTCTGGTCTTCATCTGAAGAAGACATATCACGTCTTGACAGCTTGCTGGAGATAAGTCCAGCTTCTGCCAAGCCTGAAACATCCAACTCAAATTAAAGACCATGATGCAACAAAAATAATTGTCTAGTCAATCAAAGCAACCTATTTAAATGATCCTTTTAGCAGCAAAGTGTGAATTGTATTGCTACCTTGAATGGAAGGGAAGTCAGGGTCTTCTGGTGTAATATCATCGAATGCAAGTTCGGTGACATTCTCAATGTACATTGCGGGATACACCTTGGAAACAGTGTTCCTGCAAAAAGTATAATAGAATTGCATTTCCAGTGTACTGTACAGTACTAAGGGTATGTTTGGTTGGATGGAATCAAGGTTGGAATGGAATAGTCATTCCAATGACTTACTTATTCCAATGTTTAGTTCACCATTGAATAATGGAATGATGATTCCAAATGGAATAACTATTCACCTTAGTAAAGGAATTGTCATTCCATCCAAAAAACTAAGGAATTGTTATTCCATTTCTTTGTCACACCAAAATTACTAGTGCCACTCCAACATTCACTATTGCCACACCAAAAATTACTATTGCCACTCCAAAAAATGCTATTGCTACACTATTCCATTGGAGATGAGAATGACTATTCCTAACAACCAAACATGAGAATGGGAATGATTATTCCATTTTCAATTCCTCCAATTCTATTCCATTCTTAATTCAATTCCTATTCACATTCCATTCCATCCAACCAAACGCACCCTAAACTCTTTCAAAGATTAACATCCTAAATGCCATGATTGCACAAGACACATTCATACCTCGATAGAGTGCTGCTCGCCGAAACCAACCAACGAGCATACTCACGACGAGTACACAAATCACCTGGTTGAACCTCAGGCTCAATAACCTGAAAACAATGCAGATAATCAAATTCTGGGGACTATTTTCAGATTGTTATAAGAGGTTAAATTATCCCACCGTTATGTCAGGACGACTATAAGGTTTCTAATTCCCTTCTTGCCTATTATTATTAAATATACACATCAACACCCCAGCTCTAGCTACACATTGAAGGTCATGCTATGAGCTATTTCTTTATATTATAAAACATGTGAAGGTAAAATTCAAAAGTAAATTAAAGACTTCAAAAGGCAAAAGAAATCAACTCCTCTAGCAACTGTTATGACTGAAGTAATTTAGATAAAGAACTAAGAGAATCTCTAGCAGTTCGAGGCATTTTGCTGAGGAAAAATGCCATTTTCTACTTCTACGAGCATATATACACATCAATACATGTACAAACAGACATACATCCATATCCTCAAAACGAACAGACCAAGATTTGTGTTTGGCCTCCGATGGTCGGATCTTCATCGGCGTCAACCTCAAGTTCCCCAGCACCCCCCTCCGGCCTCCACTACTCCGTCCACACCGAAACCCTAAAATTTCCCAAACCAAACACTGAAACGAAATTCCTGGAAATTCTGATCCAACCAATTGAGTGAAACTTCGATCCAACCAACAGAGCACAACCGGAACATCACCGTCGAAGTCACTGAGAGAGAGAGAGAGAGAGAGAGAGAGAGAGAGAGAGAGAGAGTCATTGCTGAATGCTACAGACTACAGTGACTCACTGGGTGTGGTGAGTCATGTAGCAAAGGCGGAATTGCCAAGGAGGAAGGCAAGCTGCTGGAAGAAAGGTTTGAGCCATTTGGCTCGGCAATTCCTCCAATTGGAGAAGAGGCGAGGCTGTTGAAGATGCTATAACCAACTGGGAGTGGGACGGGGAATGGGGATCATAAAACTAATGAATTAAGACCAATCACAGGCCATGCTGATACACTGTTGAGCCCTTCTATGCTGCCAGAAAGAGGACGATAAGACCTTTTCAAGATTCTCAGCATCTACGGGGAGAATGCCCCCTTTCTCCAATTGCAATTCCAGAGGGATATCCTTTTAGAAGCTCTCCTGGCATTAGCGGAATAAGAGCAGTGGGACTTGAGCTAGTGGGATAGATTAACTATTTGAATGTCCCTCTTCGATTTCGATGAGCAGAGGACATTAGCTTTAAGACCTACTAAGGAAGGAACTTTTTGAGCTCTCCACATATTTGTGGGAAACTCTTGTAGCCCATTAAATGGTTAAAGACTATCTTTTCAGATTTTGTTCCAAACAGAAGAAGCAAAGGATGCAAGTTCTCCTCATCCTACGATCAGAGGATCCAAAACTTAACTCTTAAAGTATCTCCTGGTCAACTCTCAACTCATAGAACTAAATATTTACAAGAGAGAGAGAGAGAGAGAAATGAACTACTTAACACACAACTGAAATCATTCCCATTCCACAGTCCACACAAGTAAAAGGAACATACCTTCAGAACTTGCAATGCAGCTAGTGCTTGGCCCTGAACCTGATCAACAACAGCAGGAACCAAAACTTTTCCAGGAAGCACCTGTAAAGCTGCAGAAACTACAGATGGAGCAGGTATGCCAGCAGAGGAGAAGGAATTCAGAGGATTGGTTGATTCAAAAAATGTTGTACTCTCATTTAGACTATTGGAAGAATTTCCATCTTGTTCATTTGCAAATGTATTGGCTACTGGTGACAATGAAGTTGTTCCATTTGACCCATCTGCCTTCAAGTTATGCTCCTGTGATGATGGCTTATTTCCCTCTTCCGACATGTGTGCTTTGGTTAGGTCAAGATCTTTTCCAGTTGAAAGCAAATCTACAGTCTCTCCATTCAGTTTAAGCACAACCTGGGGCTCTATAACCGCATCCAAGGGTGAATTGACAGAGATATTCGAAGGTAGAGACCCAATAGGGATGGAGATTGTAGAACTGGAAGAGGAATCAAATGAGAATGTAGAGTTATCTGTTCCACTTAAGCCAAGCACATCCTTCTGGCTATCAGTGCTAAGATCTGTTGAATAAGCACCAGAGACTGATGAGTTGGTAAGTTTGGCATTGATGAGGTTTTCTTTTAGTTCAGTAACCGGTTCTGACTTATCAGTAACAAGACTGCCATCTAAATTTTCAAAGTTTGAGGCCGCCAAAGAACCATAACCAATTTTGGTCTCAGACAGTGGAGGTGTGCCTGGACTTCCATGAGGAGCAACCGACATGTCATCAATGGCTGATTCATTACGTAAATCTTCTTGAGCGGAAGCATTGTTAAGGGCATCATCACTATTTAACGTGTACCCCACACCAGAACCACGCTGTATATTTTTGTTAGTTGCCTCATTGTTTTCTGTAGAGAAGGAAGGGTCATTTTCTATACCTGTCTTACTAAGAGAATCATTATCCCTCTTCATATCCTCGCCCTCCTTTTCAACCTGTTCAATTCTATCATACTGGTCATCAGAGGCCAACACCACTTCCTGCTGTATTGCCAACGGCTCCATTTCTTGAGCGGTTCCTGGACCAATGTAGATATTCATATGTAAGGAGAAACTAGACAGCAAATGGCTTCATTGAGCTGTGGATCTGTGATTATAGCAAATACCACAGACACGCAGATCGAAGATGTTTATAAGATTTGCTACTTTATAGAAGAAGACCTCTAAACCAAGATAAAACCCACACAAAGATTTTGTTAAAGAAAAACTCCATGCCCCAAAGTCCCAAACCTGCAAGCTTTAAGACAAAAGTTGATAGCTTGAGTTAGAAAAGTTAATAACTCACTTGAAGGGTTCCGCTTGCTTATAGATAAGGTTACAAAAGTCAGCCCAGCCACAAAAACAACCCCAGCCACTCCTGCTCGTAGTATCCCTGAAAGTATTCTACTTGACAAGTGTCATTAGTGCTGAAAGAACAGCAAGAGCATCAAAATACAAACAATACATTGTACCAAATGCACTCACATTTTAGTGGAAAACCCTAACCTACTTAATCGGATTCCACTCAATTCTTGAAATTTTTTTAAGATCAACTTCATTGCGAGCACTGAATTCAAGATCAACAGACTATCTCTACAACAAAATGGATGTGTGGTTGAAAACAGCACTCAATCCCACTGTTTATCAACTCAAGCAACAAAGCTATCAAAGTATCTCCATTCCTTCATCAATGCTCATTGGATAATTAACTCGAGTAACATATAACAACCAATTATTCTGCGGTAACTACTAAACAACATCATCAAAATTTAAAAAATAAACCAAACGACAATTTAATGGAATTCATTGGAATTCCAAATCTATCAGAACATTTTCAGAAGTGTTATTAGTCTTGAAAGACATTCATGACTCCAAAAGCATTGAAACCCGTACTTATAAACATTCATGAAAAGCACTAACATTTGAGATGACCCAACCTATCCAATGACGTCATATTCTACTCCATCAACGAACTCAAATTTCATCATAAGGACTAAATTCATGATCAATATGTCATCTGAGCCAGAAAATGGGCAGTGGAACTATTCGACGCAATATTCCGTTTCATTCATACACAAACTCGAGCGAAAAAATATTAACTTCTCTTCTTTTTTTTTGATAATGCAAAGTGTCCTGGACCAGCTTATGCGCACATCAGACTAACCCCTACATCCCCCACAGCCATTTCAGGTCCTCAAGAGTTGTTAGGAAGGAGAATTGAACGAGAGACCTTAGGAGGGAGCAAAACCCCTAATCCCAGGCCAAGACAAAAATATGAACTTTGTCTTCCTTCGTAGCTATAAGTCACATTCGCTAAACAATTTGATGGCAATAAAACCAGCCAATTATAGAAATGCACAACATTCCAAACACGACAGCAATACAAAAGAGGTAACTACCAGTTGTAGTAAAAGAAACTCTTTTTTCCATTTTAGTTTTTTTTTTACCTCCAAACCACCGTTTTCTATCAGAGTCAATTCGTTCGTCGGCTCCGGTCCAGCCAGAGAAAGCGTCAGCCGAGGAGTTCGAACTGGTCCACGAATTCCCACCACCGTTTGCACTAACTAAACTCACCACTCGAGCCTGACGACCCAGCTTCCCAACTCGCATGCGTAAAAAGACAGCAGGGGATTTTCTTGAATTCAAGGCCAATCGGAGCTGGGAAGAGTTGGGCGACCATGTCGTGCTCGTGCCCAGAGAAGCCATAGGTGAAGATAAGAAATCGCTGAGCGATAGATACGGGGGAAGTGAATTTAGGGTTTGTTTTAGGACCCAACCCAACCCAACCCAATTCGCAGTGAGCTGGTTCGAAGTGTGATTTGGTTTTTTTCTTGGTGGAAGAAGACGAGATGGGTAAGGGATTGGAAGGTAGTAGGAGTAATTTTCAACGCTTGTTGATTGGGGTTTTGAAACCCAATTTAAATGTTTGTTTTTGTTGTTGTACTATGTGGGTGTTGTATCGGAAGAGATCACGAGTTGGATCGCGTTTGTTTCTCTCTCCTCTGCCGACAGTTAGTTAACCTCATCTATTTCTCTCTCTCTCTCTCTCACACCATCTATTCGCACCATAACTCTTCATGGGCCTTTGGTCAACTTGGGACGAAATCTCTTCAGTTCAGTTAGTTTTCTACAGTATTCATAGAGGAGTACAACTTTCTCTGTCCAGTTTGTCCAATTTTTTTTAATTGTCGAATGAGATATAGTACTTATTTATGGAGCAGCAGTAAACAAGCGTTTTGTAGCAACAATCAATCACGATCGTCCAAAAGTATTTTACATGGTCCGAATGTTAATAAAAAATTTCCGGAGAAGAGTTAACATTTGAACCGTCCAAAATATTTTTGGACAGGTGAAATTGGATGTTGTAAATAATTCTTTACGGAACAGCCATAAAGAAGTTATTCTCTTGTCGAATTCAAAAACTCCAAGAATAATGTCATACCCCTCCGTCCCAATTTATTTGTCCACTCGCGGATGAGCCCGTACTTAAAGGCACACCGCAACAATACACTAAACAAAATCTAAACTAACAATGAATCGTTTCTCCTCTCAACTGATCTTAATATGACTCCTTCCAACCAAGATTATTTAGCCAAGCCAACTCTTGGCAAATTGCATTAAATTGTGAAAAGAAAATCATGTTAAGAGTCAAGAACCACCACAAAAAAAGTCCAAAAACCGGAAAAACTCTACAATAGTCAACGCTAACCAGTGGTAACCACACTTGTTGGAAAAATAAAATAGTAACCGCACAATTGAAACAAAAAATTCAATCAGACCTAAATTATCCTAACCTATTGGACAGTTAATTAGCTCTGTTCCTACCAAATAGAATATGTAATAGGGGGAACTGAAAAGCTTTATATACTCGGTGTGTCAGCAAACTATTTTCAATGGCATAAAAATACATTAAGAAATAATATTTTCATGAACCCATTCCAATCCGATGACTAGAAAATTTGTCATCTGGAAGAAACTTGATGAATTCTTTTTTTTTTTTTTTTAATGTAGAAGGAACTTTATGTATTGCTTCCAATTGCAATTTATCTAACAACCATGCATAGGGTTTAGTTAACGATGATGCAAAGGGTATACAGAAGAGAGAGAGAGAGAGAGAGAGAGAGAGAGAGAGAGAGAGAGAGAATTCTTTCCAAAAATAAAAATATTTATAGCCCTAGGACTATTTGATCTTAGTCGTAGAATTCATAGGAGTTCATGGCAACTTTAGACCGTTGAATTTATGTAGCACATTTTAAACACCGAGTTAACTTATTATATAGATTTTTTACTTTTATGTGTCAAAAAATGTTTGTCCAGACTAAGGGACCAAGAGCTACTATTACAAAATTTCCTTTTTGTTTCTTACCATTGGAACTGAAGTAATTTTTTTCAAAAATTTAAGAGGGCAACTTTTGGAAAGTTGAGCATTTTATATTCCTTAAATTGGACAAATAAATTGAGACGCGGAAGTATCAAAATATATTTTTTCATTATCTGTTGATATGAAGCGACAAGTTAAATTTGAGTGGAATGGCATTTCTGAAATGTTCAAATTTAAAAACGCTAGTTACTAGAGTGCGATTATATTCATCCATAAAAAGTGGATGAACATTATCTACAAGTTTTGAAGTTTTACACAAGTCACCATCAGGATTGTTCAAATGCCAATACCTTTGTACCTGTAGTAGGTCACCCTCTTCCTCTTGTGATTTGTACGTGATAAGCGGCGCTGGCCTGCGGCGTATCTTTCCGAGCTTTGGTTAAAGCTATTTCTGTACCACTAGCAAAGTCAATTTCCACTAGCTCCCCCACCACAACTGGAGCAGTTTGGCTAAATGTGGATACCAAAAACACCATAGCATGCCCCCAAATGTGGGTGCCAAAAACACTAATAGCATGCCAGATTTGGATTTATACACTGTTGTTCAAATTCTATTTTCCCTAACGTCTTTTGTCATTTTATGTTTTTGTATTTTGTTCGTGTTTTTTGGAATTTTTGTTACATTCGCATCACATTTGTTGAGTTAATCATCGAGAAGAGATGAGTCTAAAAAGTAAAAAATTATGTTAAAAAAAACTCATTAGAAATGAAAAAATACCAAACAACTGTTTTACTAGTATTTGTTTAAAATGTCGTTTATATGAACTTTTTTCACCATTGGTCCGCATGTTTATACTTTTTCGAATCCTATGTCGAGATAAATAATTAATTCCAAAAATTACGACAAAAGGCTAAACAAAAATTCGAGAAAAAATAAAAAAATACTACAGAAAGTACTAGACAAAAAAAGTAACCAAGAATGGGAAGCATTGTTAGGAAGAATGGGAAGCATCGGTTCTGGGCCTTTTGGAAAATTCTTGTTTCACGAGTACCCAACTATCCTTAAGATCTCTTCGCTACGAGAAATTTTTCGGTACCAAATGGATACCACGTGGTGTCCGAGCAACCCATTCAGGTCGTTCAAAGTGTGTTGATTTGAAACTCTCTCTCCTCTCACCCCACCGCTCTCTCCTCTCTCTCTCCAAATCCGAGCTATCCAAAACCGAAATGGACGGTCTGGATGCACCGAGCATACCCCACGTGATACCCACCCGGCCCGATTTTTTTTTTTCCTTGATTACACAAATAAATCAAAAGTGAACGCATTTTAAGAGCTGGCATGACAGTAATTGCTACCAAGTGAAACAAACCAATATAAAAGGAGACCTGCTGCATATGGAGTTGAAAGTTGTAACAAAATTCAACAGATAATCTTTCACAAAATAATAACTATGCCTCAAATCTGAATCTGCTTGCAGTTCTACTACATAATGAAACAAGTTCCGTTGGCTTTACAGGGTATTTCGTCCACATTGTTAGTTTATCCATGATTGTGATTGCAATCTTGGAGAAAATCTCACCGATGGCTGGGGCGAGGCTCCAATCACGAACAACTAATTCGTGAAAGACTCCACACTCGGAAATGCAAGAGTGGAGGAAAACTCTGAACGGTACGGTGTTTCAATAACCTCAATACATATGTCGAAGCGTTCTTCAATTTTGCGTCTTACAGAGAATAAAACTGTGAATACAGATACTCCCTAATTTTATAATACTCCTCCGACAAGGGGCCTTCGATAATGATCGGCTGGATACCAGCACCACTACCCTGCACAACAATTTCCATCGTCACAACAGCTTTATACCTAGGTTAAGCAACGATTAACTGTAATGGAGCCGTTTATAGTTTATGGACAAACGTTAATGTCGAGTTATTTTAATTTGCACAATAGAAAGAAGAAAATTCACTGAAAATTGTTCACCTTCTGGGTCGCATCTCCAATTTTGCGCAGTGTCACATACTCCCCACACCGTAAGGCTCCGCCACCAAATTCAACCTGAAAATGTATGTCGAGAACTATTATATTCACAAATCAACTTGCTGCTTAAGCCTGAATAATAGGCCATTAATGCAATAGCACCATACTATTAATTTATGTGGGATTGAGAGAAGTATTTAAAGCTAGAAAAGGGTACCGGCACGCCTTTGCTTGCAAGAAACTGCTTGAAATCTGCCATTTTTATATCACCAACAAGGACCGACTTGTGCGGTGGAGCTGGTGTTGATAGAGGAAGCACAGAAAGCGTGTCACTATCTGTCTTCCCTACTTCAGCATCAACCCAAGCTATTTCATGATCTCCAAGCTGTAATCACGATCATATGAGAGAGAGAAAGAGAGAGCGGGGGGGGGGGGGTTGCTTTTCTGCTATGCTAAAGTAGTACTCAGACGAGTTATGAGTACCTTCTTCAAGAGCACATTACTCATCAATTTTTCAGAAAGTTGCACCTACATTTATGCGAGGAGGAAAAGAAATAAATCACAATTTCAAAATTTTACTCATCAGTCATCAAAAAGATTTCTAGTTCAATCTCATGTTATACCTTGTAAGCACACAAATCTGAGGTGACGTCAATTGTTTCTTCAATTTGGGGAGCATACACATGGGGGCAAACATGTTTTAAACAATGTTGCTTCAAATGCTCAGTGGCCTCTGCCGATCCATGCACCAGCACCTAAAAAAGATAAAATGTTGTACAATTAAGGTTAATTTGCAAAGAGTTTACTTATTTTCACAAAAGATTTTGAAATCTGTAATTTCTCTGACAGAAAGAAATGATATTTCAATATCGTTAATTTTGCAAGAGGAACAAGAAGGATCCATACAAGCTTTAAAGGAGCCACATGAGCTAGAATCGATTTAACTGAGCGGCCATCAGAACGGCCCTCATAATCCATGTAAAGCAATGAAGACTTCACTTGGACCTGGTCCAAAGAAAATAAAGTGCATAAGAGGTCCAAATTTCAAAGACAGAACTCTAGAAAAACCTAAGCTGCTTATTCTGTTGCTTGGAGGAATAAGCTAGGGGTGAAATACCCTCGCAACTAAAAGATGAAATTTTACTTACAGTCAATTCATAAGACACAACTTTTGAAGGTGCCGTGTCAAGTATTAAACTAGCGGAACCTTCATCCAAGTTTCCATTCGGATCTCCGCCAACCTACATAGAAGATGAATGGTGAAAATACGTACATACTCCATAATCGTTGAATTGATAGATGGTCTTCCCATCAGATTTCTTTTGCAGTTAAGTTTACCAAAAAAAAAAAAGTAAAGGTAACAGAATAAAGGCATCCATTTGGGAATCAACAGTAGGGGAAACTGAATCAGAATAAGATGGGCAACTACCTGCAATGATCCTTGGTCCATATCTTCTTCCTTGATTACATAATCATCAGGATTGATGACTTCACCAAAGTCATCCCATTCAGATGAGTTTTCATAGAAGGGAAACATTGGGGCAATACTCGAGGAAGGTGGAGTAAACCCATCAGTAAATATGTCCCCGTACACACCATCATACCGGGCAGGAACTGCAACAGAGAATAAGATGTGAAATTTACTATGCATGCACGTAAAATGCAAAAATATAGTGTAGTTGGTGATTTGAAGTGAATTACCATGCAGCATATTCCTTCTGCATGTGTACAACATGCATCATTACCATATTGTACAAGTACAGTACTCGCATAAATTTGCTTGAATGGACTCTAGACAAAAAGTAACAACCAAAACTTCTCAACGTGATTCAGAATCAGTAACCTTGTCAAAATAACAGGTACTCAGTACTGCAAATCAAGAGAGCTTATTCTGGAATCCAACCAAAGAAATAATGTTTTCCTCAAGAAAGCATTCAAGTCAGAGCTTCAAGTCTAAGTGTCTATAAACTTCAGAGTCAACAAAATTATTCGAGGCAACAAAAACAATGACTGACAAAAACATGGAATATCCCAAGGACTTCTATATGGTCGGTTATTAATAAAAAACAAGGGAGCACATAAATTCTGTGGACACAAAGTAAAAATGAAAATTATGATGCTTAATCTTCAATTTGAATCTCTTCTAAAAAAAAAGAATCTGAAACTCAGAAAGTCAAGTTTTATTTTGAATTTTTGATGCTTGTAGGAACCCTTAGATTTTAGTTCCAGAAAAGAAAAAGGACCGTTGGTTCGATTTGGACACAAAGTAGACAATCAGAAATACCATCTGACTTCGCATGAGTACTGCTGTCATCAATCGCCATTGGATCACCCACGGAAAGATGAGATCCATGGGGCGCTTTTGATTCCTCCTCTTTGATAAGACTAGCTTTTAAAGCTTCCTCCTTTTTTATACGGTTTTGCTCTTCTTCATAAGCAGCTAACTCGTCCCCAACCAAAGGAACCCTCTTAGACATGGTGACTTTAACAGCTTTAGGAGGTGGATCTGCCTGAAGCATGCGGGCTAATGTGCCAAACTGTATATAAGATTGAGGATACATGTTGCAAGATCATGATGAAAAGTATAAGCAGATATCTTTGCAGTAAAACAGTAAATCATGCTAAAACATGTATGAGGAATCGAGGATGAAGCATGCTGATGAACTTAAATGGCAGATTGGCAGGTGATAATCAAAATTTCCTATCCGCATGCATAGCAAGCTATAAACACATACTCCAATATACAGAATTGGACATGTAGAATGTTGCAATGTACATTATCAAGAAGATTCAGCCATATTTCAAATACATGTCAGCCAAAATTGCCCGAAGTTAATACAAATATCAGGGTATGGATGAATAATTTTAGGTTTCTCAATTTATGTTAGCGCAAAGGTGAAAAGCTACGCCAAATCAGCATCAGGTTTCTGGTATAGACAGAAGCCCAGTGTCTTCAGTAAAGAATGTTTTCCAGCAAATGTGGTCTAGAAATAGATTGATTGAGTACAGCGAAAGGATTCCGAGTATTGAATATAGAATAACACCGACAATTCAATCAAAGTGGTACATTAAAACGTCCATTTTCCAAACCACTGTCAAGATAAGAAAATTTCAACCCATCTAATGACTTACAGTTGAACCGTGCAGTGATAGTACTCCAAACTTGAAACATACAGAGATTGAGACCTTTCAAGTTTCAAGCTATCCAATGAGCAAAGCTTCGTGAAACACATGTCAAAGAAGCCTGTGGCTATGGAAATGTTAAAAAACCAAAGAAAATTCTGAAAAGCTAGGCACCCACTTAGCTTACCAAATTGCATTGTAATACCAGAAACCAACTAATAAGAAGATACAGCCAACATTGTCCAATCACATATTGGGCTTAAGTTTATTTTCACTTCCATTCTATCATCTACGACAATGCCACTGATTCGCAAAATATTAGTATACTTCCTTGCATAAAGACAAACAGACGATTTGGTTTCAATGAAGCTAGAGATTGATCAAACTTTTCCCTTTTGAACCAAAATGTCAAAGCTTGAGGTCCTAGTCATGAGATCCCACTTGAGGATGACAACACACTTTCCAAGCAGTTAAATCATTACAAACATCAAAGCTGGAGAATTCTAATCATCTATGATACACGGACACGGGTACGTGAATTGGGTGCGGGTACATATCTGAGGGTCGGACACCTCAAAGCTGAAAATAGAGAATTCGGGCATATGTATCCGAATTTGGGTACGGGTGCGGGGATCCGCTGAATATTTGTATATACACAGAAATTTTTATATTATTTATAGGAATATACAAATTTATTTTCCAACATATCATTGTTTAATTTAAATTTTTATACATTCCAGCACAAATATTAAAAAAAATACTAAATAGGAGTAAAAGGTGAACAAATGTCTTTATGGCCCATTAATAAAGGAAATGTCGTTATGGCCTACTTATTGAGAAATACAAAGTACATGCCTCATAAATGGTCCAAAAATGTAATGGCCCAACTACTAGATGGCCCAAACCACATAATCACAGCCCACGTCTAACATAAAGATAAAACCCTAAAATCTACATCTGCTTTCTGCGATTTTGGATCTCAGCAGCAAGCTGCTCTGGTTCGTCGGAGATGACGAAAGGCTTCAGGTCAAGCGTCTCACTCGCTCTCTCCCTCCCTTCTTCTTCTTCTTTGAAGTTCTTCCTTTTCCTCTTGTAACTAACATGTCCAATTTTTTCTTGGAGGATCCAGTGCAGATCCTGCACCCGTATCCGTGTCGTGTCGACACGGGTACTTCGCCCAAAAGGGGGGATCCATGTATCATAGCTAATCATTAGATTCCACTTGAGGATGACAAGATGTTTTTGTGAAGTAAAATCATTATTGATGCAACGAATCAAGGGGCATTTTCTTCTCACCTCCCACATCCTTCCTCGCCCTACAACCGCCCACAACCTTCCCCGATTACAATTCCTCTTCTTTTTCTCTTCATTGTCTCCCCTCCTGACACCAGTTCCTCTATTAGATCTCTCTTTCTCCCCCTCTCCATCGAAAGCCCTTGGCAGCCATTTTTGCTGATTGAAATCCTAGCCTGGATAGCTTAAATCAAGAATACTCAGCATAATCAGACAGGTTTTATTTATTTATTTTGTAGCTATCTTGGTTCTAACCGATTCATTCCCTCCCTCGACACCAATCTTGTACCGGTCAGCCTACCATTTTCTCTATTGGGACAATATGTACCGGTACCGGTTTGTTTCTTGGTACCGTTTTTGATTTATGGTAATATACATTTTTAGATATTTTATAAATATATTTGCATACAATTGAAAAACTTAAAATAGAGAAAACTCAATCACGTGAGGTAAGATCACCCAAGACCTAGCTCTACCATGTGGAAACTTTATATCACAAATGTTACTAAGTCATCTCCTTCCATACCCAAGCAATGTGGGACAACTAATCTAACACCCTCCTCATGTGTAGCCGCATTAGGTCTGTCACGCTTGACTACTTTAGAGTCCTATCATCATGCAACCTTTTTGGGTCTGTCATCATGGGGTGTAGGCTTGAATTATTTTTTTGTTATAAAATTTGGGATGCCATAGGCCCACTCTAATACCACGTGGAAACTTTATATCCATCTCAAAATCAATTGGCAACGAGTGATGAGGTCCTAAATGTTAGTATATGATCTCACATTCTTTACCCAAGCAACGTGGGACAACTACTCTAACACAACCAAACCCCCCCCCCCCCCCCCGTGCAGTTGTATTTAGGTTTATCACAGGTGGCCACTTTTCAGGTCCTATCATCGTGCAGCCTTTTCTTGTTCTATTATTGTCGAGTGGGTGTTTGATATAATTTTTTGGTAATAAAATTTTATGATGGAATGTGCCCGCTTTGATATCAGGTGAAATTTCTACCTAAAACCAATTGGCCATAGGTGGATTTTATAGATTTTTATATAGTTAAATGTCAAAATGAAAATAGTATTCTACAATATAAAATATTATTAAAATTATGAATTTCTAGTTAAAGTTCAATATTTTTATTATAGCACACGATTACAGAATAGAGCTTTTGTGAATATTAACTAGTCGTAAAAGTTAAAGGCATTATTATGACTCTTGAAGGTTAAGATCTAATGTGCATACTAACAAGAACAAAACAACTTTAAAGGTACCAATTTTAGCTCGAATCATAAGTCTCACAACCGTTTATTGGATGCAAGTTCCTATATAGGTTAGGAACGAGTTCCCGTCGTCATTGGAATAAGTTTCTTGGAGTTTCTTCCTCTGAAACCCAAAAACACGTTCCTGCATAAGAAACCTGGCATAGTTGAAGGTTCCTGCAACTGAGGATTAACTTCTAGAATATATAAACTAAGCCTGGGTGACTTAGATGAGCAATGTGGGATAATATCTGTAGAGACCCATATAATTTTAATTATTCAAATGTTGTATAAATGTTAGAAATTAAATGAAAATTAGAAAAGTGATGTGGTTAGGTGAATTGGGGTTTAAAGTGTTGGAATTGTTAGTAGAAGGGTATTTGTGTGATTTGTACATGTGCTAGTATATAAGGATGGGTGTGTGTAGGAGATTATAAGACACCTCTCACTCTCTCTTTACCGCACACGCCTCTCTCTCTCTCTCGCTTTCCACGCCTATCTCTCTCACTCTCTCCCAACAAACCTCACTCAATCACTCAAAACCCACATAGATCCATCTCCATTTCACCTCTTGTACGCGATCATGGACTCGTATCTCTTTGGGTGAAGCTCGGAGGAAAGCTTTCGGTTGATTTTGAAGTTAGGGCTTACTCGAATCGTTTGGGCTTCGATCTTTGACTCAAGGTAGGGACTTCTTCTTCTTCTCTATGTGTTAATGTGTTGATTTGGTGTGCTATTCGAGCTTGGGTCATCACCCTTTGCATCGTTGAAACCTATCAAAACTGCAGAAATCGTTGTAGGTATCGATATCCCTTTTGCCTCTGGACCAGCAGCCTTGCTAGTATCGGTACCTACTTCTGGGGTATCAATACCCCTCCCTCCACTAGACAGTTTGGCCGTTTCGTGCTACCTTGATTGTTTTAAACCCCGATCACTTCTAACACCTCCTTGACACCTCCGAACCACTTTCAAGCATGGTTATTTGAATTCCCTTGGTTAATTTAAATCATCCTTGTTTCGTAGGACTCTCGTTAACGAAATGTTATTAGGTTACGTTGATTAGAAACTACATCGAAATGTCCTTTATGCACTTGAGTACGTGTGTGTGGATAATTGCAATTTGTTTATCATGATAGTATGATCTTATGTGATAGAATGTGAACGAGGAAAGTTATTTGCTTTACATAATGATTCAATGATGTATGTATGTGAGCATGGGAAATTGGAATGGAGGAGTCCCATACCTCAAGAGGTGGAAATACGGAGACTCAAGTGAGTAGAGTTCACTATAACACAAGGGGTGGAAATACAGTAACTCAAGGAGTGGGTTGTACCGTAACGCAAAGGGTGAAAATACAGTTGAATGTGATAGGTGATAGAGTGAAATGTAGTGGGTGTTGGTATTACTTCTTGTTGCTTGAACTACATGTTTACTTGAGATCTTGGAAATTGTATGACCATATTGATTACACCTTCCGTGCTATCTTAACCGTGATGTGAGTTGTTTTGGGTTATCATAGAATGAATTGTATCCTCTAAACTCTTCATTTCTCCACGCTAGCCATCGCATGTGCATATAGAATTGGTAGAAAATTTTCCTATTGGGTTAGTGCAGCTCAACCCTTCATCATTTTCAGGTACAAACACCGGACTATAGCCCGCACGCGTTTGAGTGCTTGGATGAAGAACACTTTTGGAAGCTAACATTGTGTAGTTACTTGATCATCTTTATAGTGACTTTCTTTTGACTAAAGATGCGTTTGTAACTAATTTTCTACAAATTTTCTGAAACGTTTGTAACCTCTAACCTTATTCGCACTTGTACTTAAGTCAATTTGGGCCGGAGTGCCACTGATATAATCTTTGAAACTTTGAAGTTGGCTTTATAAGTTGAACTTATGGGAACTTTGGACTCTTTTGGGGTATTATGTTAAGTAATGCGAGCACTTCATTTCCGAAAAGCTTTATTTAATTATGCTGAAAATCGAGGGTGTGACAATATCTACCAAATGCAATTGTTTTTACTTCCTATAAACTACGTTAATTACTTTGTAATCAACAACTATCATTAGGATAAATTAACAACATTAAACACATCATTGGTTAAGGTTCTGATACTTTCCGGACCCCGGTAGTCCCTTGACACTCAAAATAAAATTTATTCCTTTATATTTGTTGTATAGAGAAATGAAAAAAAATTTAAAAAGTTGTAATCAGAGAATGGGATGAGCACTACCCAATGTTATCCTCCTCAACCTTTCTAAAAATGAGGACAATAAACAAACCTCATTAGAGAAAAATTCATTACAGTTGCAATGTATCCTAGAAAATTTCAGTTATAAATTATTTTTATATATCCTTTATCATTCAAATGTAAACCTTCAAAGTAATTTTTAAAACTAGACTGCATAAGTAATAAAGAACATAAACATATTCATTACCACTTCAAAAGAAAACAAATTATTTTGAAAACGATAAAAAAAAAGGAAAAAAAGAGAAGACTTTAAACTAGGGTAGATTCGCCAGTACAACTATTTGATTTTACTACTTAATAGAAGTACTTGGAGAACTCCTCATATTACCAATGTAATTAATCATCTTTACCAACTTTTTAGGTCATTTAATATGTTTGAACTTGTACCCCAGGGCAATGGTTAGCATTGGAGAACTTGTACCGCCACCATTGAATAATCGGTTTCTGTGCAAAACCCTAGGGACAGTGCGAAATTTTGAGAACGTTTAAATAAAAATGGTTAAACCCAATCGATCACAAGAACTGTTGGTGAACAGAAGCAACATACACCGATTAGCCCAATACCGCAACTAAAGCGAATTGTTCATATTGCCATGATGCAAACTTCGTGCATAAATTGGACGGAAGAAGGGGGAAAAAAACAGTACCTGGCCTCTTTCTGTAAAAAGCACAAGATTCTTGACATCAGGAGCCCACTCTACAAATATATCATGTGAGAAACCAGCTTCTAAGCTGGCCATTGATGCTAGTACAATCTAGATAAAATGAATTAGTTAACTCGATTAGAATTGGAAAAAACATCAATTGTACACTAGATAGCCTCGTTTGCTAAGTAGCCTCACCTTTGGACCATCAGGAACTTTATCCAATGCACTTTTGTTGATGAGAAGAGTGACATTCCTAAAGTTAGAGCAAACATGCATCATAAGGGAACATTACATAAACTACATATTCTCAGCAAGAAAAACCAAGATTTGTATCAGACTAACATCATGATGCAGTATAGCATAACAGAAAGTCACAGCGTCACGATTCAGGTGTTACATAGCATAATGCAGCTTTGAAAAAATCCATCCTAAAACACTAAGACAAACTAAAATGCCTGTAGGTTACATAATGTTAAACATTTTGTAGAATTGGAAAAAATGAACAAAGGCCTCTTACCTGAGAAGAAAAGCATTGTCACGAGTGTGCTCAAATGACTTCGCTATTGAATCGCTCATCCATTCAAGGAAACTCTTCACATAATCAATTGTACTTGATGAAATACAAGTGAGGAAGAAGATGGGATAGGTCAAGTGATGCTGGGTCCAATACTGCAAATTTTGGTAACAAACAACTTACAGCTTTATCGAGGTTGCAAAACCAAAAAAAAAAGTCCAGCATATACATGGGCTGACCTGTTCCAGTATTAAAAGTAGCTCCAATACACGGCCAGCAGTATCAACAGGTAGCAATACATTGCCATCTGCTCTAAGAGTCTTCAAGATAGCATCTGACAGAGAAACAAAAAGATTAAATTGGGCAAAGTACGACTAGGATCTACTGACTAGAAACACAAGAAAACTTGTAGATTATCATAAACACATAGTACATTCAAACGAGAGAAGAAACGGCAATTACCTAGGAATTCTTGGTCCCTTTGACGCCTAGAGGGCTGATTATTTAAAGCATTATAAGCATCGGTTATTAGAACAGCAGGCCGAACAAAAGATTCCAAAACAGTTCCGTTCAAAAGCCTGGTAAAATCAAAACAGCAAGTTTTTGTTGTCAAATAATTACACAAAAATCACAATTAACTGTAGTTTTAATGGACTTATTTGGTTGGATACCTCTCTTTGCGGTGGTTGAAGTCAACGGCATAAATAACATCCTCCCCATCTTTCGTTATCTTCCAAACAGTACCACCCAATAGATGCCCAGCAACATGAGGTGCGATGACTATTCCTTCTCCCTTTCCTAAAATGAATTACAAAGTTTAAAAATGACACTGTAAGGGAGTCAAGGGACAAAAGATATGGAAGAAACAGCAACAAAAATCGGCATAGGACAGGTATGCAAAAGACAGAAGGTTAGTAAGAATACCTACCAGAAAGATGAAAATTCTGAGAGTAGGTTAGTCTGTTGACGTTTTGGAAAGCGGAGTCAATGTCATCCAGCGTAAACAAATCAAAATCTGATACTTGCTGCGGTCACGCAGAGAGAGAAACGCAATCAGGAATGACCCTCACTCTATATAAGGCTGGATGGAAGCACATTCATGCAGCCAAACCCAAACAGCTCATACTTTGCCAAATTGAGTTATTGAGGTAAGCTTTTCAGAGAGCCATGTAGGTGTCATACTTTGTTCAACTCTGCTACCAATGTAGTTCGAAAACTCTTTGTTTTCTTTTATTTAGCCAAATCTCCAAATGCCAAATCTAACAGTAATTGAATCTATCCCATAGAAGTGTGCAACATAAATCTCCAAGATTTTGATAGAAAATTATTTTCCAAGTTCCTAAAACAGACACCAAATGCACACGCATGCCTACATGCACACCCAACTAACCATGCACACAATCAGATCAATATTATCTACAACTTCTGCTAGCAACATCAACAATCATTTCCAGTGACATTGGTGTTTTTGTTAGGGAGAGAGAGAATTTCACATTAAAATGCAACAATTCGGGTGATCAAAGTACCACCAATGAGAAATCAAGGAGAAATAAGATCTAACAAAGTTTCATTCGAAATTCATATTCCCAGGATATAGTTTCACCTTTCGCGAGAGATATTGATCGTACATAGTCAGAAGACCTAATCTGTGTACGGGTTCTGTTGAATAGACAGGAGCAGATAGGCCAAATTGTTTGACTGCATATGGTAAAGCGCCAAGGTGAAGGGTATCCGGATGCGATAGCAAGACTGCATCTATGCTTGAGGCCACCCTGAACATCAAACCATGCCTTATTAAAGACAAAGTTTCACTGATAGCAACAGAGTAACTAATACATAGTGACATCCTAAAACATGAACAGTTTAAAGCCCCAATGGAAAATAATGAACGCCGTTAACTTGAAACGCCTGGTGATTTAGAATCCCTGCATTAGCCATGATCACCATTTATAAATCTGCTCTGCTTAAGATGGAAGCCATCTGCTATGCTTAAGATGGAAGCCCGTACAATTCTGCATGCAGTTGGCTAGCAAATGACTGGCTGGCTGTTTGGAGGGAATAGCAAGTAGATATACTCATCAAATGACAATGAATAGCAGGCAATATACTTCTTGGATGCAACAGACAGGGCCGGCCCTGAGGGGAGGCCCACCAGGCGGCCGCCTTGGGCCTACCCGTTTTGGCCCAATTATAGGGCCCCGAAAACTTAGAATATATTATATATTATGTATGTGAGATATTTTACAAATGGGCAAAGGTAGCACGGTGGCAAGTTCCCTGCTCTTTAACCACAAGGTCATGAGTTCGATTCCTACACTTTTGATTTTTTGGTGAAAGTTGTACCAAAAAATACTTTAAATCTGCTGCTATCTCGCGTCCTAAGGGTGGAGAAACATCTTCCCACAGCTATGTAAATCTGCTGCTATCTCGCGTCCTAAGGGTGGAGAAACATCTTCCCACAGCTA
>BPLS01000141.1:1074693-1105307 GCA_019656275.1 Rhododendron kiyosumense
AGCCACTAAGCCATGGGGCAATTTTGTTTCTCAAATCGAATAGCTAATATATATATATAGCAAAAAATGAGAGGCCCCATTTTTTAATCCCGCCTAGGGCCTCAAAATTGTCAGGGCCGGGCCTGGCAACAGAAAAATAAAAGAATGAGGCTCTGTTTGAATTCATGCAAATTCTTTCGAGACACAAAAATTTGGAAGATGGATTGAAAGTAGAAGAGACGTACTCTATTGAGATGGTTAAATAACTATAAATCCTAGCATGGAGGGTTTCATATCACTCCTATTAAATAGAAGTAATTTCAAATTCATGGTAGTAGATCTCTCAAACCAAGTATTGAAAGCCCTGTGTACTATCAAATTCAGTTCAATTTTAGCTATCTATTCTTGCTGACCTAAATGCTTGGTAAAACTTCTCCCTTTTCCAATAAGTATGTCTTTTATGAGGACAAAGCAAAAATATAAAATATTAGACAGGCATACATTCCTACACAAACACTCAAAGGTGTTTTTCGTCTTTTCTTGGTCATGAGAGAACAGTGGGGAAAAGTGAAACGAGTTCACTTGATTTACAGTGCTTCCATTTTGAAGGTTGAACTAAAAACCCAAACCCTTAGCTTTCTTAAACTGTTTAGCTTCCTTTTCCTGCATCAATTTTTCCCTTGTAGCAACCAAACAGCAAGTGAGAGAAAACACGAAACTGGGTACAGGAAAAAATCTTCAACCGAGACCCTCAGTGCCCATTGATAGAATAAGCAAGAATTGAAAGTGGGTAGACATAAACGTAATAGGATTTGGAGAGAGAGCGAGACCTGGAGAGGGGTTGAAGGAGAGAGGGATCGAAGTGGTCGTTCCATCCGCAGTCGACGAGGAAGTTGAAGCCGTCTACTGAGACGAGGTAGCAAAGCGGGTTCTCGTTGTACACTCCACACAGCGGCGTCACCTGAACCGATGTTCCCATCTCTCTTTTCTCTCTCTCGAATTTCTTTCTGCGTTTTACAGCAATTGCCCAGGCTAGACAGTTGCAGGGTTTCAAATACGGCGCCGTCGCGGAAACCCTTGTTTTTATTTTTCGAAAGGTTTCCTTCTTTGATTTAACCAAAAAAAAAAAAGGTTTCCTTCTTACGTCTTCAAAAAAAAAGGTTTCCTTCTTTTTTGTTTTGGGTTTCTTGCTAAGCAAGAATATTCCTGATCTTTTTTTTTTCCCACGGAACTATTCCTGATCAACTGTAGTATTTGTTTTTCAGAAATGATATTGGCACTCCAAAAATTAAAGGAAAGTGGCTTACACTGATTTGGAGTATCTGCATCAATTTTTGGAGTATCAATATCATTTTCCTTATTTTTTGTCTCAAAACCCAACACCTTCTTATGCGCATCATTTTAATAAAAAAAAAAAATCAATTATTACTATCATTTCTCATTCTATTTACCTCTACTCATTATCCAAAAAATCTCCCTCAAAACCGATTTGATCATCTCGAACATTTACACAAACTTGAAAAAAAAAAAAAAAATGATTTTGTCACTCCCTTTTTTTGTTAACGCTACTCCCTGCAAGTGTATTTTTTGCAACAAAAATATATTTGTAGGGGAGTGGCGTTAACAAAAAATAGAGTGACAAAATCAGCAGCCAAAAAAATTTAAGTAAAAACCTAATTTGGTACGAAATACTCCGCTGAAAATCGTATTGTAAGCACAATTTAAGTAAAAGCTCTACTAATTACATTGTTATAAATTTGAAATGGGAGAAATAACCTTTCAAAATTTCAACAAAAGTTTTGAATCTCCTTTAATTTGAGTAAAAGTTAGAATAAAAGTCAATTTTGTATAGGTTTGAGTAGATGAGTGGAGTGAATTTTGGAGGAATTTTACTCAAATTTTGAGTTTGAGTGAAAAAAAGAGCAAGGGTTGGGAAATTAATTTATGGGTCCGAATTTGAGGACTACCAAATCAAATGGTGGTTTGACTTGCTAATTTTAAAAACTAGTTTATGGGTCCAAATTTGAGGACTACCAAGTGGTTTCACTTACTAATTTTAAAAACTAGTTTTTGACTTTATTTATTTTATTTTCTTTGTTAGTTTTAAGTTAATTTTTAGTGTATTATTGATTCGACCCGCTGTGAGAAGTGTAAACTACAAAACATTATGAATACAAAATTTAAGAATTCATTAAAAAAATAAATTCAAACAGAGGAATTTTTTAAACTATGTTTGGATTTTCTGAATATTTTATTTTTCTCGTCAAGTTAAATTATATATCCTTCAAGAATTTAATGCAAGACTAGATATTTTTTTAACAAAGTTAGAAAAACAATTCAATATTTAAGTTAGGTCAAACCAACCCTAACATTATTGTCTCACCGGTGAATGCCTGTGCCTGAAAGCACAACGCAACATATTTTGAATACAACTAAAGATACTTGTCGAACAATGAGCAAAAGGAGGACATGTTGAAAAAAATGGATAGGAACAAATTAAACTTTGGTATATGTGCATGACAATTCAATGTGCAAATAATATTCAAGTTTTACACAAATTTTCAAAATCTATAAATCACCCAACACACGTAATAAAAATTAACTACGTCAAACCAAATATATTATTGTAAAACTTAACCTAACAAATAAAATGTCATTATGAAATTTTTAATGTCTTAACGAAGCTCTTATCATGACGAATCCAATGTCTCTTTACCAGTTCTCGACTTTCCTACATAAATAAGACTAAGAATTATTAAATTCATCACTAATAAATATGAACTAGCAATTAAATCAAAATGACAACTTATCACCCCTAAAATAATTTAAATCGTTTTATTACCTTTGAAAATGTGCCAACACTCTTCTGACCAATCAACGTTTAATACAAAAGTCACCACAGGAGCACAATGGTCAACACATCCAAATTTTGGAGCAAGAATAATAAACACATATGGACATTCATAAAATTGAGAAATATAGTATTTGAGCATTTGCACCCCACTATTCTGAAGTTTTCTGTTTCTCTCACGGAAAGATAGGGGAAAAGGGAGGTTAAATGGAAACACATGCATACACTAGAGCACTCATTCTCATGACAGAGCAAATAAAACTATAGGGATTTTTGCATTAACTGGTTATCTATTGTTCACTTCAACTATGACAGAGCAATTTCAATCTCCCGTCTCAATTCCATTTGCATGACGCATTTTTACGAACACCTTGGATGCATTAAACTAAAGAACATGCTCTTACCAAGACAACCGCTCGAAGTATGAAAATAAGGAACGACTCACGCTACAAAGTGTCCCAATTACTAGCTATACAATTTTTACGATTATGATCTCAAACTTTGGTCTTGCAAATTTCAATATTAAGGTCTCAGTAATCTAAGACATTTTCCAACACTCATGCACTTGCAGAAGTATAATGTGTTTTGGTGGGCTTTACCAATATTCCTTCACCATGATAAACGCTGTCTTAGGAAAAAATTAAGTTGAGAATCCAATTTGTTTCCAATTAAGTTGAAAAAAATTAAGATTCCTCTTGGTCGTTTAATGTTTAATTTTTGTAATACAACTTCAATTAGACTATGACACCCCCAAAATCATATTAAAGTAGAGAATCCAATTCGTTTCCAATTAGGAATCGGTTTAAAGCATGAGAATACAACTTTTGGAATCGTTAGGTTACCTGGAATCAGATTAAAGCACGGAGATAGCAGTGGAGGTGCGGAGAGAGCGGCGGATGAGGAGGTGGTGGCGGAGGGGGAAGGCGGCAGGGAGGGGGGAGGCGGCAGAGAGAGACATGGAGAGAGGGGAGGCGTATAAGGGGTATTTGTGTAATTAGAAATTGCTCAGAAAAAGGATAAATATTTACGAGCCAACCATTGTAGAATGGAGGGTGTAGATTTATAGAGAAGACATTTTGAACCGTTAGTTGTCTTTTGGATTCAAACCCAGTCCTATCTTATATATATATATATATATATATATATATATATATAGTGCTAACCCGTACTTACGGCACTACGTATCCCTATTGGAAGGGGATGACAGTTGTGCAATTTAGGTGAAAATCATAGGCACTTAACCGGGAAGTGGGAGGGTGCACTACAACCTTTGGATCAAATGAATCTAAACCATTCCAACAATTTGTCCTCACACCATTCTGTTTTATAATAGAGATATATAGTGCTAGCCCGTGCCTATGACATTACGCATCCCTGTTGGAAGGGAATGACAGTTATGTGATTTAGGTGAAAATCATAGGCACTTAACCGGGAAGTGGGAGGATGCACTACAGCATTTGGATCAAATGAATCTAAACCATTCTAACAATTTGTTTCCACACCATTCTGTTTTATAATAGAGACTGGTAGTTACCCGTGCTTGCGGCACTACGCACCAAAGTTGAAATTGCTCGTGCCTATGGCACTTACTAGCTAGTGGCTCAAACACTAAATCAATTCATTAGTGTGCAGTATGTGATCCTCTTCTCAGTGGCACAAAAAAGAATTACTTATGCTTACGGCCCTCCCGAGCTAGCTACAAAAAACTATCAATTTTGCTTATGAAATACCAGTAAATACCAAGTAAAAAAGTTAAAATAGCACTACTATGGATCCTTCACCACATATATTAAACCCATTTGTAGAAATGAAAGAACATATTAGAACCCAGAAATGAAAAACTTCAATATAACTTCAATCACTAATAGTTATCAAACGCTATAAACTAACCATATAAAGAGTAAAAACAAAATAATTCGGACCACGAGAAAAAAAAAGGTTATCAAAAGAGGTTACAGAGAACTCAGGCTTTGATTGAAATACCACAGTGTAAGCGATCACCGGAGGCATAGTGCTTACCCGTGCTTGCGACACTACCCACCCCGATTGGAATTAGCTCAATTTGCTAAAAATTATGTATCCATGAAGTTACTATTCCGAAGTTAAATTTTTGCCAAGACTTGCATCAATTTCTACCCATGTAGGCACGGACAACCTGATGATAACAGAAAAAGGAAGGGAGAAAAAGAAAAAGAAGGATCTGGAAACACATGGACGTGGGTGTGGATTACACTACTAAACTATAATTCAAAACAGAACGACAAGAGGAGTCAAAATAACAAAACTCGACTATGTGTAACATTTAACAACACACCCACCCACCCACACCAAAAAAATCACCCAAATTTTTGAATACTCGGAACAGGCACAAATTCCTCCTGGAACAGCAGCTAGATTGAAATTTAAACACTACTTGCACCTTGGAAAGAAACAAACACCAAAAACTCCAAAAAAAAAAATCCCAAATGAATGTTGCACATGGGTTTCAAAAAATGGTTTCTTTGTCAGACCAATTATCTTTACTTTCATGGACCTTTCTTGGCCTAGCTTTCACGCAGTTTTCTTCAACCAGTTTCGCCGGAATAAAATCAGAATTCCAAAGGAATGTTTATTGACCTAGCTTTTGGCGGGATTTGCAGGCCTCGGTGGGGATTCGAGATCGAGAGAGAGAGAGAGAGAGAGAGAGAGGGGGCGCAAACGATGCAAGCTGGAATTTTCTTTTTATCAATATGCCAACGACAGAAGCTGGGTAAAAAGAAGAGATGACACTTTTGTGAAATATTTGAAAGATTGTGGGCACTTTCTTAAGAGAGTTGGAGAGCACACATCAACTCTTGAATCAAACAAATCTGAGCCGTTGTAATAACTTGTCCCCGCACTCTTTTGTTTTATAATAGAGATAGATTATGGAACTAATTATAAAAAGTAAGTTTTAAAAAGAATACAGTAAACACAAAAAATATATCGTGAACTCACACTACGAACAAACGATACTCAAGAACATAAGATATAACTGACCAATCGGTTTGGTTTTCGGTTGGAGTGATGGCGGAATTTTTCCGGACCGGACCAGACCGAACCGAACAGTCTCGATTTCCTGTGATTTTCACCGGACCGAACCGACCAACTATATATTATATATATACAAACACACACTTTAAATTGAATAAAAAAATAATATTTTGAACGGACCAAAATTCCCGAACGAGCGAACTCAACTTCAGTCGGAACCGATCTTAAATATATTTGGGCTGAACCGAATCGGTTTCGGAAAATTTCACCACGAATGGAACCGAAATCACCTCTGAAATTCGTGCAACATTCCTATTTGATACCCCTCCAGGTCCAGGGGCGGAAATTTCCGTACTCCCCTAGGGCATTTTGGGCATTTGACCTGAAAACAAAAAAAACGCTACCCAATCCCAAAGCGAGCCACCCAATTCCACTGCAACGAGCTCCACAAACTAGGGCAGGTGGCGGCGTCGCTTAATTCCACTCCGCCCAAACCACCGCCAAATGACCTAAACGCCCCTAACCCGAACTCAAAATTGCAACGAGTCCATTATAAAAAAGGAGCTCGTGTATGGCAGTTCAATCATTAGTTCCGCCGTTTCTCTCTCCTCCCCTACTCATTATACCCAAAAAGCTTATCCTGCGAATCAGATTCAGTAGAAGCCGTGGGTATAAGAAATTCCGCGAGAGTTGGATTAGGGCTATGCCTAGTTCTTCATCCGTTGTTGAAGATAATGGTGCTTTGCGCAATTTCAGGATGAACCAATCCACCTTCTTAGCTTCTCTCATGCCGAAGAAAGAGATTGGGGCGGATCGGTTCCTCGAAGCCCACCCCGAGTTCGATGGCCGTGGTGTCGTGATTGCTATATTCGGTACGGTCTTTCGTTGTTGGGTCGTAGAATAAAAGAGCGTAAAATAGTTCCATTACAGTTACTTGCTTGTTGATCGAGCTATGCTGGAAAACATTGACGGAAACATAATAGTTCTCGTATCTGGTTGATAGCTAAGTCACATAGGGTGCAAGCACGAGCGTGACGGGGTCTTTTAAAAACGTACCAAACTACTACTATTCGCGTGAGCGAAAACTGAAAGCGTGAGAGTAAAACAAGGATTGAGAGTGGAAGCGGAGGGTAGGATTTATGCGAATAAGGTCGATAGGCACCGAACAGCGGGTAAAGGGGACATACGTGTTTGTGAAACTTGGAGTAGGAGCTGAAAGGTGTCGTGCTGTTGATTTGTGTGGCAAGAATTTTGAGGACTTGATACAGTTAAATGCGGGGAGGATTAATTTCCTCTCACTTTCAGGTCACCTAGTATTCGAGCTAATGTTCTTGAATAATTTGCAGCTGCTGCTAATTGAAAATATTCCAGTTGGTTTAAACTTATTAGACTCTTTTATAAGCAATCTGACATACGACCAAGCAGTTAAAATAGTTCACTTCCTTCAGATTTGATTTGTGTGAACAAAACTTTGAGAAACTGAGAAATTCATTAATTTTCACAAGAGTTGGTTATGGTTGTGTTCTACTGATCTTTGAGACGTCAGTATATGTGATGATTGCAGTAAGTGCTGAACTGTTGTGTAAACGAAGACCTGATGGAATGCACTGAAGATTCGTGTTCTTTCCCTTTTAGTTGAAGTCACAGTGTAGATAAATGTTATTGATTCTTGTTGGTTTAAACTTTAAACTTCTTTGGTTTTTCTCTTCATTTTGACTTGCATTATGATGGGGTGTTGATGCTTTCGGAATGTGGTAATCGAAGTGTGATCTGGTATATTCCCGAATGGTTGATATATGTGGTGTCGTGTGTGGGCGGTTATTTGGATGTCTCTTCTGTTTCTCTTTTGATTTTGAAGCCAAAGTTCATCAGTGCCTTCAGTTGTTCTGCTTTGTTTTCTATTCTACTAGTGCATATGAGTTGGATGAGCTTCTATATTCACATCTCTTATGCAAAAAACTTTGAAATCGAGTTCATGAACTGGTTGGCCCCCTGCACTTTTATTTATGTAGTTTTCCAAATTGATGAGATAAAATCACCTATTCCAGATTCTGGCGTGGACCCTGCTGCCGCTGGATTGCAAGAAACCTCCGATGGAAAGCCCAAAATCCTAGATGTGCTTGATTGGTACCTTCTTGGATAGTTTCAATAGGCAATTATATAACATGTTTTCTGTTTGAAACAGCTCTAGTAAGGGAATATTTTTTTATTTTTTTAAGCACTGGGAGTGGAGATATTGATACTTCAAATATCGTGATGGCTGATGCAGATGGTTCTATCCATGGAGCTTCAGGTAAGTTACCTAGAGATATTGTGGGATGTATAATTCTTCCTGTTTATTCTCACATACGATTACAATACAAATAGTAGATATACTGTAAACTTGACTTATCGGAAAAAGATGTCACCGTAATTGTATCCATCCCCAGCTTAAAATTTGACTGCTTTTGAATGTCTTTTCTTGGGTTCCTCATTTGTGGTTTAAGAATTAAGAGCCACTTAAGTACCTTATTCTGGCAATAGTTGGTAATGCAAGCTTTATACGTTTGAAATATAGGGGCATCTCTAATTGTGAATTCATCATGGAAAAACCCTTCTGGGAAATGGCATGTGGGGTGTAAGTTGGTGTATGAGCTTTTCACTGGCACATTGACTTCTCGTTTGAAGGTAATTGGTATGTTCCATCGTTGAGTAGATATTTTGGACTGCAGTCTTGGATTGATACCACATGACAATTTTGCAGATGACAATTTTCATTTTTTGTTTGCATACTTTCCCTGGACAGAAAGAAAGAAAGAAAAAGTGGGATGAGAAACACCAGGCAGCAATAGCTGAAGCTGTAAAGCTGCTTGATGAATTTGACAAGGTTGGAATTTTATTATGATCAGCCACAAATCTATTGATATAGAATTCCTAAAAACCTCATTTTGTTGTGACTTTCGTATACAAGTTGGAATTTTATTATGATCAGCCACAAATCTATTGATATGGAATGCCTAAAAACCTCATTTTGTAGTGACCTTCGTATACATATTTTACTAATTATTCAGCAACCCAAGTAAAGAGTGCTATATGTTAAGGAAGAATGCTGTCAGATTATTATATATAGGCTCTATTTGCTTCCAATTGTGTTTTGTGATGTGTTATCCATATCGTTTCTGGTCCATTTTGCTTTTTGACTTCATGCTTTCGTTTGGTTTTTTGCGGAGTTTCCAGAAAAAAGTTCAACAGATGTTGATTTGGCTTTGTTTGAGTTAAGCATATTTGAAATGCACTACTTATTGTTTCCACTTGCTCCATAAATAATCAACTTTTTTTTTTTTACCAGATGATATTTTGTGATAATATGAGATGTTGCTACCTGTCCTGGTCTTTTTGAAGCATGTTCTTGTTCCTAAGCTGTTATCTTATTCTGTACATGATTTGTTGGGAATTGCCTTTTTCCAGAAACATGTAAGATTAGAGGATGCTAATCTGAAAAGGGTTCGTGAAGACCTCCAAAACAGAGTTGATTTTCTGAGAAAGCAAGCTGATGTCAGTCTCAGACTCCTAATTGTGTCGGATACTCGGACTGCTTTATTCCTTTTTGCATGAATTTCTATTGTCTCTTATGTCTTAGCAGTTGTCTTGTTTATATTTTAGACCTACGATGACAAGGGGCCTATTGTAGATGCTGTTGTATGGCATGATGGAGAACTATGGAGAGTTGCTCTTGACACACAAAGTCTTGAGGATGATCAAGACAGGGGAAAACTTGCTAACTTTGTACCCCTTACTAATTACAGGTTTGTACGCTATGTTAGAGGCAATGCTATATAGCATTTGAAGAGTTTTATACCTAGCAGGGTTATTAGCAGCTATGTATTCAAATTGGCAAAGATGATGCTAAGTTTGTAGATGCAAAAAAATAAAAATAAATAAAAATAAAGATGCTGTATCAGAATTTTAATGTTAAAGAATAGTGAACTAGTTATTGGCATGCTGTTGAAAAGGGCTGGAATACTTTTTCTTTGATATGTGGATATATATTTTCTAAACGGCCTGCAATTTCTGTTTCATCTTATCTTTTGTAATGTGTTGTCATGTTTTTCTATCGTACTAAGCTAAAACTAACAGAAATCCCTCGAGGCTTCTTCTATACTATTTGACTCCGATTGCGATCGTAGTATATAAATATTTGAAGCTATTTTAATGGCCTAGACCTAATTCATGAAATAAAATGAGTACTGGGCATTCCAGGAAAGGATTCTTGTATATCTGTTCCCGCAATTTTGCACGATAATAAATCTGTTAATTTTACCATTCTTATTAGTCACTTTAATTTGTGCAGTTATAACCTTTCATAGGCACCTAGCTATATGACACAAAAAGTACCTATAGCACCTCGTTTTTGGAAGTTTGCTGGGTGATATTGGGTCTATAAGCAGGACAAGCGAACCCAATTGAACTCATTGATTGGCCCAAAAAACTCATAGGGTTTTTGGTTTACTCTTGTTTGTTGCTTTATACGTGTATATAAAACTTGATCTTGGTCCCTCACCAATTCCTTTGGAGGTTCATCTTCTTTTGAGGAATGGCCACTTGATATCTTTCATCGTTTGGGAAACCATTGAAATCCTCTAATGTTGAGGTCCTTTCACAATGGAAGAGTGGTCATGTGGATGCATTATTTGTCCCCAGAGACCTAATTCAAACAAGGGTGCCACATAATAAAATTAAAAGCCCTCGTCATGAATTCCGTCTTTTGGTGTGTATTACTGCACTTGACCACATGACTTATTAAAATCAGCCATTCTGCTCTCCCGCTTCTGCACCCTCCCGATATGCACTCTGGCATAGTAGATTTGCCATCTTTGGTAGTATAGTTTAGTTGTTGGCTAGCACTCAGCATATAGATTGCACCATAAGGCTTTTTCCCATCCAGCTGTAGTCACCTTGTGGATTTTTGGACTAATTTGTTAGCTGCCATCCCGCCTCCTGTTCATGTACTTAATTTTCAGGTATTGGCTAACAAGTACCTTGGATTATGCTGCATTTTATAATTAGCTTTTATAGAAATTCGTGATTATATCTGTCTCATGTGTCCTGTTTTGGAGGACGAGTAGTTGGACTAGAAACTTGCTGTTCATAAGTGCTGCAGATGGACTAAAGTACTAAACATGCCATGCCAGAGAGACATTTATCCAATGAATCCAGGGGTGCGCTTAAGTTGGTCACTTAAAAAGCTCTCTCCTTTACACGACAGCATATTTAATTTGTTCGTGTTTAGTTCCCTTTGCATTTTGTTTTGTTCATGAGTCCACATGCGTAGGTTTGATAGTAATTACATGGCATTGAATTGCCTTGAATGAACATATTTCTTTCCATGTTCAATGCTCTAAACTTGTCTATGTGTGGCCTGTTTCTTTGTACCTGTTATGGAGCTGGTGGTGACAACGTATCGTAATGTCTCAGATATGTAAACACTGTTTGACTAACTCTGTGGAACATACCTTTCAGGATTGAACGAAAATTTGGTGTTTTCAGCAGTCTTGATGCTTGCTCGTTCGTTGCTAATGTTTACGATGACGGGAGTATTTTAAGTATTGTAACAGATAGCTCACCACATGGCACTCATGTTGCTGGTATTGCTAGTGCTTTCCACCCAAAGGTAATGTGGTACAACATATGACAGAAATCAAACTGTGTTACCTATTTGCACACGGACAAATAATACTGGTATTATGGCATGTAGGAACCTCTGCTGAATGGAGTGGCACCTGGAGCACAGTTAATTTCATGTAAAATTGGAGACTCGCGCTTAGGCTCAATGGAAACAGGAACAGGTTTGACACGTGCGTTGATAGCTGCTGTGGAGGTGCGTCTGTTCATTTGGTTTAGGATCCAGTTGCGATAATACGATCATTGTTAAGAGAGTTTGTTGGTGACAATTACCCTCTTGTTGCAATGAGTAAGATCCTTGGGAAGAGTTTGGATGTTATAGGTTTTCGACCAGTCCATTTTTCTAGCCGGAAAAAATGGAGGAGGGTTCTTATGGCTAATGTTGGATCTTGTGGGGGAGTTCTTATGGTTAAACTGACTGATTTTGGCAAATATATCTGTTCGGAATCATACAAGGTGATCTGCAAATCTTGTATATTCCATGCAATCTGGAAACGTATTTGGAGCGAAGGAGGGTGTGACCTGGTATATTAAGTACTATCCTCCACAAGCGTACTATTGTTGTGGAGAACGAGTTCGAGTGATGGGGCTGTTGTGCACTGGACACAACCCGATATATGAAAGCCTCTATCAAATGCCAGTCTCCTCATGTATTTTGAGGTGCTAGGAGAGTAGACTGAGTGTTGGGTTAAGGGTTTCGCATCTTCAATCCCTTTGATGGACAAAAAACATGCTCGAAGTGGTGCATATAGGTTTGGTGATGTAGATAAAAATGAGGAAGAAATAAATATATGAAGCAAGAGAAACCCTTCCAGCCACCCCCTCCCTCTTTTCTTTTTTGTATGAGAGTAAAGCTCGTCCAGATATATTCATTCTACAAAATTATAAATTTATTGTTCACTAAGTCTCATAAGTGATAATTTACAAACAAACAAGTCACTACAAAGTACCTGGGTAAGAAAATGCAGCAACATCATCTGAAAAAGTGGTTATAAAATGAATTGCTAGTTTTCGACAGAATTCACACTAACAAATTCATGTGGAGCTTGCATCAACCTGGTTGAAATCGGTGACCTTTTGATTTTGTTTGCACCCAGTGGTTTCTCTCGAACTCAACTTATGTATATTCTCAACAATCTTGGCCATCAAGATATGATGGTACAAATTTTCTTTGAAGTATCTTATCACCTACGGGCATCCTTATGGGAGAAAGTGGGTTCTACTAGTTTTTCTCAAAAAGGTTTAGAAAAGATTGAGTTCAGTCCTCGCCAACATTTTAGAGAGGCTCTAATTATGCTTCCTGTGAAGCATCATACAAATGCCTAAAGCTGCATACGTTCGTCTTCCCTTGTTAGATTCTCACTACTGTTTCCTTGTTTTGTGATGTTTTGTTGTTTTTGGTTTTGTTTGGATCTTTTCATGCTATTCTTTTTTCCTTCTGGTAATGCAATTGTTTTAGTGTTTCATGCTTATCCATTATTTCTTAAGGATTATCAAGGATAACTGAAGATGATTTAATAGAGTAATGGAACTTAATAACAGGTATTCATGAGATATGTATGTTTATCTACAGCACAAATGCGACCTCATCAACATGAGTTATGGTGAACCTACATTACTGCCAGACTATGGACGTTTTGTTGACCTTGTTGATGAAGTAACACTCTACCCTAGCAGTTTATTTTCTCTTATTTTTCGCTTTCGATATTATGTGTTCTTGACATTATGTGGATGACGCCATGGTTGAATATTTAGGTTGTGAACAAGCACCGTGTAATATTCGTCAGTAGTGCTGGCAACAGTGGCCCAGCGTTGAGCACTGTGGGTGCACCTGGTGGCACCACTTCAAGCATAATAGGAGTTGGTGCATATGTCTCTCCTGCTATGGCTGCTGGAGCCCACTGTGTAGTTGAACCTCCTGAAGAAGGGCTTGAATATACCTGGTATGTTAATTACTTCGTGTAGGAAATTATTGATTTCTGAGTGGTCAGTTTGTGTTTGTCATTTTCTCGTGTTCCAAGCTTAATGTTCACCTCCTTTCTAAAGCTTCTTTGTTCGGCCATCGCTATCTTTTTCTTTGGTGGTTGAATGACATTTAATTAGCTGCATTCAGGTCTAGCCGAGGGCCAACTGTTGATGGGGATCTAGGGGTCTGTATAAGTGCTCCTGGTGGGGCAGTGGCTCCTGTCCCTACATGGACGCTTCAACGACGCATGCTTATGAATGGAACTTCAATGGCATCTCCCTCTGCTTGTGGGGGGATTGCTTTGCTTGTTAGTGCCATGAAGGTGGTTATGTTTTCTATTTTCTTCTGCGTTGTTTCTTTATTTCTCTGACTACATTTGAGGTTAAATTAGTCTGGTTGTTTGTGCAGGCTGAGGGAATTCCTGTGAGTCCATACACGGTTAGGGAAGCTCTTGAAAATTCATCTATTCCTGTTGGTAGTTTACTAGAAGATAAACTATCCACTGGGCAGGGGCTTATGCAAGTTGACAAGTTAGATTTGCTAATCACGGCCTTTATTTTTTAACTGCTAAATTTTGACTGGGCCTTGTATGGCACTGGATTTTGACATTTTGGGTTTTATAAATTACGATCAATCACATTACAGGGCTCACGAATATGTCCAAAAGCTGCATAATGTCCCATGTGTTAGATATCAAATAAAGATCAATCAAGCTGGCAAATCAGGTGAGTGTAGCTTCTTGCATTCTCTTCGTCTACGCTTCCCAAAGGGATCATTGTGCACCCATTAGTTGTAGTCTGTTAACCTTTTGTCATGATGCGTATTTTGTTCAGAACCTACATCACGAGGCATCTACCTGCGAGAAGCTAGTGGTTGCCAACAATCCACGGAGGTGAGAACATAACCAGAGGCAGTCTTTGATGTAATTCTTGCGTTTCAGTAACTTAGCTGGAGAGCTTCTTGGTACCCCTAAAGTGAATTTAGTTTCTCTAGTAGACATACTTGGACATTTTGAGCTGTTTTCTGCGTTCACCATTTTGAGTAATAATAATACCTTACTTGCTTTTAGTAGTATGTCAGTATGTCTTTGTTGCTTATTGGCAAACCAAACTTTTTGGAAACTCCAGCCTTGTGTTTTAATTTTGACGCCTTTATTACCTTCTCAAGAATCCACATTTTTTTTCCCTTCCCATTTTTTTTTTTTTTGCCTTCTTTGGTTATTCTGTTGTTGTCTTGTGCCACATCAATCTCTATTGTTCTCTCTCTTTGAAGAGATGTTACTATACCAAGCCTTTAGATTAAGCCAAAGCTTATAAGGAAAAAATGGAAAGACACGCGTCAACTCAATCCTGAACACGTTGAATAAGATTTATGTGGTTGGCTTTATTGAGAGGTGAATGGTGATCTTGTTAAGAGGGGAGGCGCCAAAAGTACGAGACAAATATTGCGGACATAGGAATGTCATGAACATAGACTGATGGAGCGAGAAGGTTGCAGTTGGCTTGGTTTAGTTTGAAGATATGGCTTTCAAAAGAAGCACCTGGAGATAGAGAGTTCATTTGGATTTTGGACAATGGCTAAGACATGCTAATTTCAGTTTATGCTGCATCTTTGACAATTTGGAAATTGCAAGTAATGTGGCAAATTTCAGTTAATGAATAATCTTGTCTTATAGATTATAAATTCTTTACCTTTTCTCCAGTATCAACTTATTTGGTGATTGATCGTTTAATTTCCAAGAAGAAAAAAATAGTTAGAATTGAGCCTAGACAGACTTGGGTTTTATCAGAGAAGTGTTTCTTGAGCTCGTTAGTGGTTTCACTCATTCTTCTTTTAATCCACGAGTCAATTTAGTATCTGGAACTGTTATGCTTATGATTGAGGTAATGCGAGAAATGAAATCTAGAAAGATGTCAGGGTGTGATGTCGTATCCTATATGTGGAGTGTTAAATAAGATAAGTATTTCAGGAATTGGCCATATATTCCATTGTATTGGTATTGCCTTGTCTTTTAGCTGACAACATGTCTCGTTGCAGTGGACGGTGCAACTTGAACCAAAGTTCCATGAAGATGCAAGCAATTTGGAGCAATTGGTTCCCTTTGAAGAGTGTATCGAGTTACATTCTTGTGGAAAGGCATTTGTGAGAGCTCCCGAGTATCTTCTTCTCACTCACAATGGGCGCAGCTTCAAGTAAGCCAACATCAAGTTGACTGTTTTCTTGTTTCAGCAATTATCCACATTTATCCATGCCTCCAGCTGAAATACACGTTGATGGTGCTCTTATGAAATGACTGACATGCATAAGGTCAATGGTTGTGACAATGGCTCATGAATGTTTGTTTTAGTTGTTTAAATTCGCTCTCAAGTGTTACTTGAACTTTGATTGAGCAGTGGTATTCAACTATCCATACATGGCAGTGCGTGCTTATGCCTGAGCTTTCTCATGTGTCCCACAAGAAGGGAATTTTTAAATGAACTTATATACATGCTAGTGGGAGGTTCTGCCTGGTTGCTCAAATGTGTTCTAAGGGAGGAGTTTGTATAGAACTCTTGAACAGCGATAGCTCGCTATTTTTTAGGTGAAACTCGAAAAGCTGAGTCAGTGAGGACCGAACTTGTGAGTATAATCTTCATTTCTTGAGTGTTGGATCCAACTTTGCGGGCTCTGTGAGCCTTTCTTGATGGGGCTAAAATCGTGTCCGTTTGGAACTGGGGCCATCAGTTTGAAGAAGGTCGTTCTTCAGATGGTTTGGGTTTTGGGTTTTATCCACGCAGATGACAACAAATAAGAAAACCACTACCACACACAAAGGAGAACCTAAAGAAGAAACCGAAAATAAAGAGAAGGAATCCCAATTTAATTCTGTTCCTGCTACTTTCTAAATTCTAAATTTCTAATACAGTTGTCACTCATGCATCTTTAGGTATTTCTGCTTGTTTACTTATTTCTCTATCTTTTATGGGTATTGATTTTTGCAATCCCCAAATTGTCAACTTTGGGGAGTGCGAAAGTTGATTTGGTTAACAATTTGGGGAGTGCCAAAATCACTCCCCTTTATCTATGATTGGTTTTATTTCTTTACCATGCATTCCTCTCTATTTATAAATTTTGTCCCCTTCTTCTGCAGCATAGTTGTTGATCCTACCAATCTTAGTGATGGTTTACACTATTCTGAACTGTATGGGATAGATTGCAGAGCGCCATGGCGTGGTCCCCTATTCAGAATCCCGGTTACCATAACAAAGGCGATGGCTGTAAAAAATCGACCTGCACTAGTTTCATTGGCAGGGATGTCATTCCTACCAGGTGATTATTGCGGTGTTAAACTAAGAATTATGAGTCCGAGTAACCTTCTGTCCTTGATTATCTGCACCTTTCAAGACTTGCATCATGTGTCATTGTTGTGCTAAAATTTCTCGTATGCTGATATATTTATTCTATTGATGTTAGTGCTACAGAAGGAGATTTGATGGTGGTCAATCAATGTGTATTTCCATGGAACGTGTTGCTGTATCTTAACTCCTTTTCTTGGGTTTCTTGTTTTGTTTGATAACTCCAACAATTTTATAGGAAGTGCAGGAGAGGAAATTGTAATTTGTGCTTCAGAGATTAATGTGTGTTATTTATATCATAAAACATATTTTGAGTGATGAACCATCAAATCAACTGATCTAAAAACTTAGGTTGTTGGAAAATGGGCTGGATTATCTTTATCACGTTAACACTTCCTTTCTCGTGTATGCCTGTCTTGTGCGTGGACTGGCCACGTTATCATGATAGTCATCAAGTTTGGTGAGAATGGATGGACCAATATGATGCTTACGATCATCCTCTTGTCCATAAAACATGAGATTTTTAGCTATTTGTGTTAACAAATTTAAAATCTCGGTGGTATCTCTTCTGATTTTTCTCAGCCTTAAGTAGCTATTAGCTACTTTCCTATTTGTTTTTGCATATTACATCTTTGATTACATTCTGATGTGCTGTGAGTGAAGAATATAACCCATTTTCTTGTTTTGGTTTTCCTAATCCCTCTTGAATGTACTGCTTGATAGGCCATATTGAGAGGAAATTCATTAAGGTACCAATTGGTGCTTCTTGGGTTGAGGCTTCAATGCGGACATCAGGGTTTGACACTGCTAGAAGATTTTACATTGACACTGTTCAGGTACATAATGCAATCAGAACTTGTTTACCATAATCTAGACCTTCTTTGACATGCCTTCCATGTACAGATCAGTCCGTTGCAAAGGCCTTTGAAGTGGGAAGATGCTATTATATTCTCGTCTCCTTCTGCCAAAACCTTTTCTTTTCCAGTGGAGGGTGGTCGTATGATGGAACTAGCAATTGCTCAGTTTTGGTCAAGTGGCATTGGAAGTCAAGAAACCACTGTTGTAGATTTTGAGGTAACTTCTTTTATCTTGGCCGAGTTATTTATTTCCTTAAAAAAACTGTGGTAAGTTGTTGACTTCTTGCTTTATCCTTTTCAAAATCTTTGCCTTGATTTCTATATTTTTATGTAGATTGCATTTCATGGGATTGACATCAATAAAGACGACGTGTTACTTGATGGAAGTGAAGCACCTGTCAGAATTGATGCCAAAGCTCTTCTTTGCTCTGAGAAGCTTGCTCCGGCTGCTATTCTGAACAAGGTGCAGAAGTAGCCCATTGCAATCTGGGGGGCTTTATGTATCTATTTTTATCACATTGTCGTACTTGGTTTGTTTCGATCCAACTTTTATGTCGCTTCTCCTTGTGTTTGGCATTCATATTGCAGATAAGAGCCCCATATCGACCTATTGATTCTAAACTGTGTACCCTTTCAAAAGACCGTGACAAGCTACCCTCAGGCAAACAGACTCTAGCATTGACACTAACGTGGGTTTTGCATCTACTTTTACTTTTCCTGCTTCAGTTGAACTACCTGGAATACTACGTATATTCATTCTTGTGCTGCTACTGCTGCAGTTACAAGTTCAAATTGGATGATGGAGCTGAAGTAAAGCCTCAAATCCCCTTGCTTAACAATCGCATCTATGATAACAAGTTTGAATCTCAGTTTTATATGATTTACGATTCGAACAAGGTAAAGACTTCCCTATATGTCTTGAGATTTTAATCTGCTTTCTATGTTTCCTAATGTGGTAGTTATTAGCAGCTTCCCATATAAGTCAAATAACCTCTGATTTTTGTCACGACATGTTGTACTCATTATGATTATGTTTGACGGTGCTCCCCCTGTTAGCTCAGCTGAATTAAATCTTATCTTTTTGATTCTCATCTCCCAGGGTCTGTCAACGATGTACACTTAAATGCAATACAACCATCCATAAATATTGTCAGGATATACACCTCAAACCCAAAATTCTATTCAATGCTTGATCCTTTGAGCCTACTTGAATTGAAAACCATTCAGTGGTCCATCCTCTAAGAGCATCCACATGAGGCAATCCTTGAATCCATAGCCATAGGTACTCCCCACTTAAGTATTCCAGAGGATCTAGGCTCTAGAGAGTACAGGGGTGGAAATAACAACTGCTCTGGGAGTCTTCCTATTTATATGAAGTAGATATATTGTCCTACAAGGTCTAGTATACCTTGTTTTACAAGTATAGATAAAATGTTTTTACATGTATAGTGTAATCAACCCTTGATTATATCACGATTTCCGATGAATTTATTTATTAGGATTTGCTCCAATTATATTCTTTAGTTCATAATTGCATATATTGCCCCTTCAGTGGGTGACCTTTTAGGTTTATGCTTATCTTGATCGTTGAACTTATCAGAACTCGTTCCAATTATCACATGGAACTTTTCCTATGGGTCTACAGTTGTGACAGGTCATGAGTGGCACCTAGCAGCATATTATGACCCCCCCTAGATAGTAAGGTGATGCCTTAGCGTTGACTACAATTCTTGCATCATACGATCTCCCCATCAAGTCAGAAGGGCGTTGGAAAATGTCAAAACCCTATAAATCATGTGTGCTTTGTCTAAGTGATACAAAAATTATGGAATTAGACAATCCTTAATATTACTAATTATTGCCTTGCCCTTACCAAGGTCTTCCTGGAGCCAGTCCTTTGAAGATCACATAGGACATACTCTCTCTTTACTTGAGGGTAATAGGTTACTTATTAAACATTCACGTCTCCATGCATGTCTCACTAACCCCACTAGTACGTGTTAATTCTTCAAGGCTACTCCCTCCGTCCCAATTTGTTTGTCCAATTGTCGAAATTCGTGTCTTTCAAAAATATATTTATATCTTACATTTTATAATTTTTTTTATGATTTTGAAGATTTTGTATGGTAAAATTAATTGAGATCTACCAAACAAGATCCATATTGCATATTAAAAACATTACGAATTGAAAATTATAGACAATTTTTTTTTTCTTTTGGAACATTTGTGGAATTCCTATCGCTCGCTTGGTGTCTAGGTGGTTGAGTGTAGTATATAGAGTGGATGAGCACGGTTCCCCCTTTTTTTGCTGCTGGACATAAAGGTATAACTGATTGCTTTTTTTAACAAAGAAATGGTAGAGATATGAGCGAAGACACATTAAAGGATGACAATCATGTATCTTTAGTACCTGTCTAATTCGTACCTTCAATTTTCATATTTTTGGCAGCGGTAGACTTTAAACTAAAATCAGTTGATGCAAGTAATGAATTCATCATGAAAGTGCTGAAATTTAAAGTAAATTTACACTTAAATCTTCACCAAAGTCGGTAATTTTCTGAGAAGTGTTATTTGTTACTCCCAGTGCTAGCATACTAGCTTTACTTCCGGTTGTGTTCTTTTTTTTCTCACTATGCACCTCCGTTTTGCGATTCTATGCTGGAAATTGGAGCGTTTATTTCACAATGATGCTTTAGCTAATCAAGAAGTAGATTATAGTTGTTATCATGTTCTATCTTTGTGGGCTGTAAGCTTCTCCGTTTCCTGTTTGCATTTGTTTTACAAATCACAGCGTGTATATGCCATGGGCGATGTCTACCCAAAATATGCAAAGCTTCCTAAGGGTGAATACTGTTTACAGCTTTACCTGAGGTATGACTCTTATTTCCCTTTTATCGTGAACCATGGGTATTCACTGAAACATGTATTTCCTTCCAGAAATGTTCAATTTGTAGAAGTTTTAGGACTACCTTGAAGTTTCTGAACTTGTGCTTGCTACTCAGATGGTGAACTATCTCCCTTATGTATCCAATTAATAATTAGCATATCCTTGAAAGGCATGATGGCTTGATACTGATTTAAATCCTCGCTCCTTAGTTATTATATAAATTCGAGTAGAAGGTTGAGTTAATAGCTCTTTTAGTTCACAGTGGAGCTGTTGGTTGCACATATGGTTTTTAGAATTCGGTGACAACTTTGAACAACCTTTAACTTCAACCAGTGCTTCATGTTTCAAGTTTCAAATTTAGGCTGCTACTTAATTTCTCGAAGCACTTATCCTGTTTCAGGCATGACAATGTGCAGTTCTTGGAAAAGATGAAGCATCTGCTGCTGTTCATTGAAAGAAAATTGGAGGACAAGGTAGTGGCTTATTTTAAGAAAAATCCAAAATGTGGTTAATTGCTTCCAAAGGAGCAACTGCTATTAGCATGTTTTTAAGAATATGCTGAGTGCTTTTTTGTCTGCATTTTCAGCATCTTCAATTAATTCTTTTTTGTTGCCAATCGCATTCATGAGCTGCAGAAACCATGTGAGATAAGAATTATCAAGTTGTTGACTTTGCCTTCTCTTTGTCATCGTACACTGATATCTTGAATTGCAATTATCTTGGTGGAAGAATATAAATGTGATAGTCCTATTTGATGACTTGATTTAGCACAGAGTATACTTGCATACTGGGTTACTGTAAAAATCAATACAAAGATACTCATGAGCTTCCCTATTCTGTTTGCCAGAATTGCTGATGTCTTAGTTGGGAACTCCTTAGTAGTACGCTTATGTTGCTACTCATTGAATCTCACCAAATACCTAGCTGGTAGGCTTTTCATGAGATTATTTGTGCCTACCTTAACCGACCTTCCGCTTCAGTACTTCTCATATTTCCTCTCATATGCTAGTTGTGATAATGTGTTTTGCATTGCACATCACTCTACAGCCACTCAGTGTGTTCCCTTTTCATCATTTGCAGACCAGCATATTTTTAACAAATACTTTACAGAACCTGTTTATACTCTTTAGCCACATAAAACTTTCTTGATAATAATTTGATGATATTATGGATCATTTTTTACTCGCATAATGCATACTAATACATGCTGGTTCAATTCCTTCGGGAGTTCTGTTCCATATGAGACATGTTCCACGCATGACTGGATATAAGAAATGAGCTCTACTTTATAGACGTGAGTCGTGACATAGGATATCAGATTACTAGCTTGCTTGTGCGTGCAAAATGTTACCTGTATATTGTTTCTGAAAAGCGTTAGGACCATTATTGCATAATGGAGAAAATAAGTTAAGTGGTTTAATCGTTTTCTGTCAGCTGTACTGTCTCATTAATCTGCCACTACCTCATCACCTGTCTTATAGTTTTGTTTGATCACTGCCTCTACTCTCAAGTTTCACATCAAATATATGTTAAAAGGTTTCAAATGGGATAGACATTGTGGTATCAGTCTTTCACCATACTACTCTTCATCAGTCTCAAATAGGTAATTTGAGAAAGATCTACTGCATATCAGCTTGGAATTTATGTTTAAATGATCTTTTGATTACTTCATAATCCAGGAAGTCATTCACCTGAGCTTTTATTCTCAACCAGATGGCCCAGTGATGGGTAATGGTAGCTTTAAATCCTCTGTTTTAGTGCCTGGGTATGTAGTTTTCTTCATGATTTGTTATGTACGATAGTCGTCACTCTTCTAGTAACATACTAACTACTGCATGTTTGTTTTAAGAGTGAAAGAGGCATTTTATGTGGGGCCACCAACCAAAGACAAGCTCCCAAAGGTAATGGAATACTAGGAATGCCCCTTTTCCCTTCCAGTGGATTGTATGATTAATGGTGCTTCTTAATTTATTGCAGAACTGTCCTGAAGGATCTGTGTTGCTTGGAGCAATCTCATATGGAAAGGTTTCATCTGATGGTCAGGAGGAGAGGAACAATCCAGAAAAGAACCCAGTATCGTATCAGATATCTTATTCAGTGCCACCAAATAAGGTTAATAGACTCATGGCTCCCATGATACCTACATTTGAGTTGTCATGGTTCATGAAAATGTTTCTGTACTAGTTAATTGACTAGGAATTGGGGATGTCTGTGTGGTTGGGGGAGGGCACTCGTCCCTTATGCATTTTGGGAATGCAAACTGATATATGAGGATCAACACACTCAAACCACCCACAATCTAGACTATACTATACCTTGTAACATGTTCCATATCTTAATTAAAAAACAAAACTAGTGCGCTCCACTTCCCAATTAATATAAGACAAAAATAGTTACCATTTGTTTTGTCTCTCTTCCACTCTGTCTACCACTGCAGACCAAAATTCATGTTACAGAAACTTCTCAAAAAGATCTGACTCGTCTTCCCCCTACGTGTTGTAACCTAGCCTAGAGGTGGATCTCGTTTCCCCCCCCCCCCCCCCCCCTAAGTGATTCAATAATTATTAAGAGCAGTGATTGAAAAAGCGCGACTAGGTGAGGCGAGGCGTGAGGTGACACTACAAAGCCTCAGGGGTGCGAGGCAAGGGGAGCTTAGAGGAGGCAAGTGCCTAGTCGGTAAAACCTCGCCTAGTCGTGAGGCGTGAGGTGACGTAAAAAGCGCGACTAGGAGACGGCGACCACTGTCGACCAAGCCCAGCCGTCGGTGACCACCGTTGACCACCCCCAGACATGTTGTAGAGCAGATTTGGTTCACCGATGAAGAAAAAGAAGAAGAAGAAGACGAGGGAGGAGAAGAAGAGGCAAGAGGCATACTTATTTCGTTGGAGGAGCAGCAGATCGTCATCGTTGAAGATTGATGAGTGCAAGCTGCCGTCGGAGGAGCAGCACATCGTCGTCGAGGAGCACATCGTCGTCGAAGATCAATGTGTGGTTTTGACCGACATGTACTTCTGTATGTGTGTGTGTGTGTGTATATATATATATATATAATATACATATATATAAAATACACTAAGGCTTGTTGGGATTTGTCTTACATCGGTTAATTATCTCCTTCAAAACTAGTATATGAGTCTGGGCGGTCTCTCCCCTCTTTGCCGGTTGGTTTGGAATTGGATGCTTTAACATGGTATCAGTGCTAGATTTTCGGAGGCTTTTCCCCTTTGTTTGTGCTATAGTTGCACTTTGTTTCATTGTGATCCGTGTGTTATGGATCCTTTGTTTATCTCTCCACGTGTGAGTCGGGGGTCGCACGTGCGGGGGAGTGTTGGGATTTGTCCCACATCGGTTAATTATCTCCTCCAAAACTAGTATATGAGTCTGGGTGGTCTCTCCACTCTTTGCCAATTGGTTTGGAGTTAGATGCTTTAACAAGACGCTTATTGTTTGTTAGCATAACAGTTAACCCCCTCAAATTACTAACCCCTCAAATTATTAATGAAACAGTTATATAAAAAACATTAAAACTTTTATAATTTTAATAATTTTTTAAATGCTCGCCTTGCTTCAATGAGGCGCTCGCCTCGCTTCAATGAGGGCTTTGTCGCCTCGCATATTTAAATCACTGAAGAGCATGTTAAAAGACGATCCACTGACTCGGTGTGACAGGCCCTAAGGTATTTCTTTTGAGGCCTCATCTATGGAATCCTGGCTCTGCTCCTGCCAAGGCCTGTTTTGCTGTAAACATGTCTACTCTTGCGATACATTGTGACTTCTACTTGACCAAGTAATTCTGCAATTTATGTTGTGCAGCTTGATGAGGACAAGAGAAAAGGTTCTTCCACAGATTGCACAAAAAGTGTTTCTGAACGTATAGAAGAAAAGGTACTGAGGATCAAGAAAAGCAACTTTTCTTATTGCAATTTGTAATGCATGCATGTGTGCTCTCTACGTGTGGCCATGCTCTGTTTGGCACCTTTGTAAATCACTTGTTTACTGAGGGCCTGAAAATTAAATTTCTCCAAGTAATGGTTAAATAATCTTTTTATGTGCTATTTTTTTTTCCCGTGTCCACCTTCCTCATGCATCTTCATTTTAACCATCTATTATCTTCCCCTATCCCCCGCACGAGAGAGTTGTTTTAGTACAGTTTCTGATTTTATACTGCAGAGCTTTTAGCTTGCCTGAGCTTCTTGTTTGTTGCACCAGTTTTGGTGGCTTTGCTTTTTCATGCTACAATTGCTGCTCACAGGATATTGAATATGGTTAAGTTATCAGTTTCTCACAGATTTACTAGTTGCCCAGTGAGGACTTCTGAATCCCCAAGAAACATACGTATTGGATGTCAAAGTCAGGAATGGAATTTCTGTCCGATTATCTCAACTGGGACATCAATCATTCGTTATGTGCTTTTTATCTACTCCAGATTCTTTACTAGAAGTATAATATGAACCGCTAGTCGGCTATGCCTTTTGTTCATATCCTGTTATTAGTATCATATATTCCACCATAGTGGAAGTCAAGTAAAAAGATGGGTTCCAGTTCCTATAATTTATGTTACAGTAATAGTGTAACACACATTTTGACTGATATCGGTTAATCCATTATCATGTTTTTACCCTGCTTGTGATACTAAAGTTTTGGTCATTTGTTTGTGGTAATTGAGTCCTATAACTCATTTTCCCATTCAGGTACGAGGTGCCAAGATAAAGGTTCTTGGAAGCCTTAAACAAGGCACTGATGAAGAACGCTCAGAATGGGAAAAGTTATCCACCTCTCTGAAGGTAAAATTTGCCCATTATTGTTCTTTTAGGATGTAAAGATAAGTGGCACAATAGTTATGCAGTATTTCAAAGAAATAATGAATAATTCTTTTTCCAGAAGTTTAGTTACCAACTTAGATGGATCGTTTCAAACTCCATTTCAGATGACACCAATTACAGCAGGCAGTGCCCCACCCAACTGCCAGAAAGAACAAAAAAAGAAATATCAGGATGCTTTGTTTCTCTATTTGATTTGATTCGCCAAACTTCATTTTTGTGATAATTTCACAATTCGATTGGACTGCCAAAATTTTGATGGTGTTCAACTTGGATGTGTCAGCTGTAATTTACTATGTCCGGTCATTTGATGGTTTCTACCTGCCTGTTTGAATCACTAAATGCTTCTGGTATCATCTGTTGGTTGGCAGTCTGAATATCCAAAATACACTCCCTTGCTTGCTAAAATACTGGAAGGTCTGCTATCACAGAATAAGGTTGAAGACAAGATTAGCCATTATGAAGAGGTAAGTTCCAAGGCGTATGCTTTATCTCATGTCATCATGTAGTTTCTTTTACGAAAGAAGGCTTTGGTTGAAGTATTTTTTTACTTGGATTTTTATCTTTTGGGAACTCGAGCCATATGGTCCAATGAATCCTTATTGCCCATCTACAATGGGTTATGATGAACTTCTAACAAACTACTGCTTAGAAACTAGATATACAAACAAGATCGTGTGCTTTCTTCTGTGGTTATTCAGTCTCATAATGCATTGCTGTGTTTCTGCTACATCAGTAGCCTCCAAGTTTCAAGTCTACCATCCGGTGGATGTGGATTTCCAAATGACAAAACATTATTTGCTCCCTTCATGGTCGAGCTTTGTCAGTTTAGCCTGGGGCCAAGACAATTAATGTTTTGCCTTGCACCTAGATACTAGGGCCATAATGAGGCCCTCTCTGTACTTGTGGCATGGTCATTTGGTTGTTGATATTCTCCATTGCCTTATCCCTTTGTATTCACCTTGATGGATTGATGTTTGCTTTAGGTTGTAACAAGGCCTAAGTTACTTTTTAAACTTGATGCCTTTGAGGCTTCAACATAGCACATGTGCTAAAGTTGTGATGGTATTTTTGGCGTCATAGGGCTTAATTGTTGGAGCTAAGGGTTCACCAGTGTCTCATTGGTGCATGGTCTATCGTCCACGGAAACAGTCATCCATTGTACATCTTTTTCTACCTGGGAGCATGTACAGTGTTCTTCACATGCACAGTTGCACACATCTTCATTGTCATGGTTTGCAATTGGTTCGTTTATGTGTCTGTAAATCATATAGTACTTTTATCACCCTATAGAAACATCAAAATCCAAATTTATTTTTGTTTTTGTAGTTATAACGATGTGGTTTACATCATGCCACTTGGTTCCTCTTACAAAGTGCCCCCATTGCAGATTATAGATGCAGCAGATGAGGTGGTTGATAGCGTTGACAAAGATGAATTAGCCAAGTACTTTTCTGTCAAAAGTGATCCAGAAGATGAAGGGGGTGAGGTGTGTATCTATTTTGCCAATTGCTTTCTTGTCAATCAAAAGCCTCTAGGGGCCTTAGTTTCATTCTATGCTATGATAGAAGAAAAGAAAGATGTTAGTTCTCTATACTAAAAAGAACATGTAATGAAGTAACATCTAGTTATGGGATGACGTGCTTGCAGATATTCTCCCCCCCTTTTTTTTATTCTTTAGTTGTTCACCTGAAAGTCTTTATGTTTAAGAATTGTGGTATTTATATTTGCTTTATATTATGTTGAAACAGCAATTGAAGAAGAAGATGGAGACAACACGTGACCAATTTGCAGAAGCTCTTTACCAAAAAGGATTAGCTATTGCAGAGATTGAACTTTTGAAGGTAAGGAATTTCGTAGTGTGGAATCTTGAGATATTCCGTTCAGTAATGTTGGTTTCATGTCCCTATCCTTGTCATTAGGAGCCCTTTGGCCTCTAAATGAATGGAAAGGGTCAATGGCCTAAAAACTTCTGCAACATGGTAGTCAATCCAAGTATCAGCACAGTTTTAGGACAATATGCTTGTTATTACAAGTTCATTTTCCTTGTGGAAAAATTGCATGTCCCTTTGAATCCACATATTTCTGTCTACTGGAGTCCGCTGCAAATTGTTAATCCTGTAAGATGTATTCTTTATGTTTAGAAATAAATTTTGCGTTGCATATGCATAGATCTGTAGCAGTTTATTAGGAGTTCAATATAATTCAAAGATACAAAAGTTTGGTAGCACATACAGACACATTCAAAGGAGTAGCTTGTCCATGTTGGATGCATGAACACTCCCAGCGGCGTCCCAGTGATGGCATTCCTTTCCACCCGTCTTGGATATGTGATAACTGATAAGTGGAAGCTTAATTTTGCACTTTGAGAAACTTCAAGAAAACTGCTTTAACAAAACTCGAACAAAGAGCCTATCAAGCGAAACTCTTTGTAGTAGCTATGATTGACATTTGGCATTCTTGGACTTCAACTCGCTTGCACAAATATGTCTTCAAAGACCTAACACACCTGACCAATGCAGATTTAGAATGCAAAGGAGGACATCGTAGGAAAATAACTTAGTTCCAAAGATAGAACTAATATATAGGTGGTTTGGGAAGGACAATGCTTCATGCCTTATTATAGTGGCTTGGTCAGGGCCTTCCTTTTCTTTTGATTCTTTTCTTGAATTTTTAGGTAATTCATATGTCAATGTGTTTTTATAGGATTCTCTTGCTTTTGGTTTGGTATAGTTTGTCTTTGTAAACAGGTATAGAGGATTATGTTCCTTTTTTTTTTGGGCCCATTACTGATATTACAAAGTTAAGTCTCAGCGGAGGTAGACATAGTATGAAAGCTGTTGTAGTCATGGTATGTGATTTTTTTTGACCTTCCTCTGTGAGTCCTCTGTTCTCCATTTATGATTTTCCTCGTCTGAGTAACTTTTGTGTCTGTCATCAATCTTACTTCATATGTACAACTACTAGGCCACTTTGGACGTACACTGTGCACAAATTAAGAACAGAGAGTTGTATGCTGTGTTCAGTAAGGATGAATTGCACCCGAAATGGAATCTCTCGCTTCCGTTCCAATTGAGTTGCGCTTTAGTTGTGATGATTTACTTCAAGGGCGAGATTTCACACAACACAAGTACGAGTTAGGAATGTAGCATATACTTTTACTGCTTCCCTTTTTGCCATGCAAGAATGGTAGACGCAATGGTCTGCTCTTCTGGCATGTCATTCTGTATTCTCTGCTTGTCAATCTTTTAAATTGTTACTGCAGTAAATTACCAAGGATGGTGGTGAATGTGTTTATTTTATGATTGTTGCAGGGTGACAAGGGTTCATCAGCCTTAGCTGCAACTGAAGGTGAAAATATTGTGGATAGGACTGATGATCAATCTGTTCCAGATGCTAAAACCCAGCCGGATTTGTTTGAAGAGAACTTTAAAGAACTAAAGAAATGGGTTGATATAAAATCCAAGTATGGCACTCTCCTGGTTATTCGTGAGCAACGTTGTGGAAGGCCTGGAACCGCGCTTAAGGTCGGTGTGCCACTGGAAGTGTTACAGGCTTTCTTCTTCTTCTTCTTCTTCCTTTTTTTTTTTCTTGAGTTGTGTTCTTTAGATATTTATGTTTGGTCTTTACCATAGCAGAATGAGGTGGCCTTGGTTTCCATCCAAATATTAGAATCTAAAGAGAGCTTTGCTTTGTGATTCGTTTGGTTTATCCATGAAGTGTTTTGAGTTAAAGTCTGAATATGTTTGTATGGCCAGCTGACGTTAGGATTATTGAAATTCACCATATGGGTCTACGTTCATTGCTACTCGAAATCAAGACAATATGTTAGGTTTTTTTTTTTTTTTTTGTATGAGCATCAAAAAAATAATGGGTTGTGTGAAGTGTGTCTTTGAAGATGATTTTGGTTACTATGATAGTTACCAATTTTATGCTGACTGGTTGATTGATTTGTCAGGTATTAAACGACATGATTCAAGAGGATGGTGAGCCTCCCAAGAAGAAGCTGCATGAATTAAAGCTATCCTTGCTTGATCAGTTCGGATGGGACCATTTGGTGTCATATGAGCGACAATGGATGCATGTCCGTTTCCCACCAAGTCTGCCACTTTTTTGAGGTGGTGCTTTATGTTTGAAGGTGTTGGACAAATATGCAGTTCATTGGACATCTAGAACTAGATAGATCTCAGTAAAACAAATGAAGGAAATTAGATTATGTATGTAAAATAGTCCCATTTTTAACATTTCTGGTGCTTAATAAACATTTTTACTTTCATCATTTCCAGTTTAACTGAAATCTTTATAGTTAAATACCTTGGTCTATTTGCTCGTCAGGATGACGGGCATTGAGGGATTTCAGTTGAACTGCAAATTGATTGCCAAAGAGAATTGTGCTTTCGGTGTAATGCCGGCTAAATGAAAAGCAAACACAAATGAATCACTTTTCTGTTCTTCATTATAATGTACAATCTCTTGTATCCTTTTCCGCAATAAGGCCTTGTTCCACTATAGGGCTTTTTGGCGTTTTGCCCTTATTCAAAAAAAATTCGTGTTTGGTAGTTTTGCATCAAACTTTTGTGAATTATTGATTCGTCTCGACGAGAGAAATTAAAAGCTTTTGGGGTTTTATCTTGGATATTTCAATCCGTTTGGAGCGGGGATTGAGGAAAAAATATATCCCTATGGGAATTGGGTCTGGGGATTGGGGACGGGGATGGTACCCTCCAGCCCCGACCCGTTCTATTGTCAACCCTAGTTACACCACGAAAGAACAGAGAAACTCATGGGTAAGGTCTCCACTAAATTTTCTCTATTTATCTCTTTCTACTCATTACTCTCAAAATCCAAACCGAATAGCATCAAAGAGTAGAAAAAGTGTAGTAGTAATTCAATATATTAAAAAATGGGACCCACAAGCGGTTCATTTCTTATAATCTCAAAATAGCCCCTCAACAACTCCGGACCAACCGAAGGCCATGAAAGACACGTTCGGCATTAGGCGCTTGGGATTGGACTAAGGGCACCTAATCTCGTGTTTTCCCTTGTTTGGTTCTTGCTTCGTCGGTTGAGATTGTTAATACCAGGACAAATTCCATCCTTATATGGGCAAATTTTTTTAGTGCCGGATGGGCACCACGTGGTGCCCGTTCAGCGCATCTGGACCGTCCAACAGTATTTTGGACAATTACAATTAAGAGATTGTTCTTAATCTGGATCATCCAAAACACTTTTGGACTGCCTAGATG